>JACTOM010000905.1:1388020-1463706 GCA_015832385.1 Elymnias hypermnestra
AATCCACTCATGCTTCTCAACGCTCTCATCTCTACCGCATTTATTTTACTTTTGTGATTCTTCTGCCATACCCAACTTTCACTACCATACATAAGTGTTGGCACCAACACTCCAGCATGCACTGCCAGTCTAGCCCTTTGAGACACCATCTGGCTATTCATAAAAGCATGCAGAGCACCATTTACCATATTCCCTGCATTCACTCTCCTTTCGATATCACTTTCACATGTTCCATCTTTTGTAAATTTAGATCCCAAGTATACAATTTCTTTCACCTCTTCCACTTGTTCCCCATCTATCAAAATATTGCCATTCATCATAGATTCATCTCGTTCAAAAACCATAACTTTCATTTTGTTTACATTCACTTTCCCTTTCAAAGCTAAATTATAATATATTAAAAAAAAGATATTTGATTTATAAGTGCTGTAATAGGCCTACTTGAATAAAAATATTTTGACTTTGACTTTATTTATTGCAACAGTACTAGAGAATTGATATATGGCACGTATTGGGCTTTTTTGTAAAATAAATTTGGTTTCAATGTCCGCCCCTACCCCATAACAGCATGCCATAAGACATAATGCTATGAAAATATTGGCAGTTTCAACATCAGTGTATTGCCTTACTTTCCTAACAAAATCACCTGAACTAAGTCTCCTGGACAGAATCTCAATATGGGCACCTCACTGCAACCCAGTCTTAAGGTTATTCCTAAGAAGTAGACTTAACTTTCTTTAATGGACTACAATGGACATCTATTTGGATATTTGTACAGACTTCTTTTGCTTTGCCAAGTTAAATATTAAATTATTAACAGAAAACCAACGTGAGACATGTGACAGGGTACTATTTACATCATCATAATTTTCTACATTTATGTATCTATATNCCTGATCTCTCTCCGGTCGTATCAGATTCCCGTCGAACTATGAGAGTGAAGGAATAGGCACTTGTGTACTGTCTGCCAATCCGCAGTGGAGCAGCGTGGTGGGTCTATGCTCTAAAAACCCTCTCTCATATGAGGGAGTAGGCCTGTGCGCAGCAGTGGGACGTTAATGGGCTGCTACTTACTTACTTTACTTATGTATCTATGTAATGCGAATAGCTTTATATAAATTGTACAGCCTTTAACCGTTCCGGTCCACTGCCTCATTGGTCTAGTGGTTGGCATGTTCGACTACAGACATGACGTCCTGGATTCAAGTCAGGCTAATACGAAAATCAATATTTTCTATTAAAATTTTATCAATATTTGCCCGGTGCTCTAAAACCCCCACCTCAAATGAGTGAGGCGGCCTGTGCCCAGCAGTGGGACGTTAATGGGCTGCTACTTAGTAGCCCTTCCGGCAGTTTTACCATAGTAACATCACTTAACATTGTTTTGAACTTGTAGTTTAAAACTTGAGGGAATAAAAAATATGTTTTTAATAATAGGAGGAATAAAAGAAAACCTTTTATTACTGTTCACTGAAGTAACATTTATTATGTACTGTTACACAAATGATTATAGTTTCTTCATATTATATACAACTACAAACCAGTATGTAAATTTGACACTTCAAAATATTAATGGGATAAAAAAGGTAACAAAAATAAAAGCTACTTTAAATATTTTTAACTAAATCATGCATTTGGAGAGAGATCCTTTAAAGAACATATACATCACAATAACAACATATTCTATAATTATATACTAAGGAAGCTATACTAATATTATAAATGCAATAGTAACTCATAGCTCGATATTTAAATTACTATATTATACAAGGTGTTAGGTTAGGTTAGGAAGCTGAAGAAAGAAGAAATCGATCCTGATTAAAAAAATAGTATTTCTAAAACTTCTCAGTAGTATTATTTACGCGGCATCATGTTAGTACCACAAAAAAGTTATTACGGAGCTAACGATAAAAATGTGATGTTCAAAGTGAAACTTCTTTAGGCTCATGAAAGCAAACATTTTTACGGATGAAACACGTGAATAACGTCACGAAGACATGCAGAGTTTTTATCGAATTCGTTTGAAGGTTAGGTAGTTTTAATAATATATTATATAATCTTCTTTTCTAAATTTTAAATACAGAAACAAAATTAAATGAAAATATCTAACATAGACAAAAAACATCATTTTTATTTAGAATGTGTCATTTGAGATTTCAACACATTATTAGTACTTTTTGACGCTTACTAATCTAAAGTTTTAGATTTGTATAAATATAAACAAGACTTAAATATTAGTTTGCTACAGAAGTTTCATTTCTGACATGTGTACTATGTACACACAGATCGATTTTTCTGTCCCATCATCAAACAATTTGTTACCAATGGACAGACAATTTGGAATTGTGTAAGAGGTACAAGATAGGAACTAAAAAAACAATTTAGCTGAGTTCTACACCTTTTCTCATACATGTTCTAGTTTTATTTTGATAAATAAATCAAATGTAAACCTTGATATGTGAATAAAGTTCTTTTATTATTATTATTCCTATTCAAAAGTAACTATCAGGTATCATTATCTACAAAGGACACCTACAGTTCAACCTGCTCAGATAACAACTGTTCCACACAACACCACACAATTGAAATACCCTGGAATTGCTCCAGAGATATACATTCATCAACATGTTTTCATTCACTGAAAAGCATAACAATTCATAGCATTGTCATATGGTATACTGCTTTAGTGTAACACTGCTAATATAGATACGATTTACAATATAGGTCCAAGAAAGTAATTTAGAGCAATTAAAATAAAGACAGTTCACTGAATTTGCATATATGATAACTTATTGCAGGTCAATAAAAATATTGACACTGTTCAAGGGTGAAAATCAAAAATTAACTTGTTATAAATTCTACAATGCTGCATAAAATTTGCAACTCTTTGAAATATAAATTCTCAGAAGAGATGTCACTTTATTTATTAAAGAAATATTAATTGAAAAATTGTATTAAAATTGGAAAGATTACTTAGATGTAAAAAAGTGTGGGAGGAATGAATTTCTCTAATCTACATATAATAATTTAATCATCAGTCATGCCTTGGAATTAATGAGTAGGAAAAACCTTTATTACAAGATTTAAAGCCTACTTTAATAAAGAATTTTTAAAGATTAATTTGTTAGATTGGACATTGAGTTACATTACAGTTTAAAGATCTTCTCGCCGCAGTTTCTGATCTTCATCAGTTGGTATCCCCTCATCCCCATATTCACCAGTTGGTTTTTGATCATATTCCGTTGAATCATCCCAATCATCTTCATTATTCTTTTCACCTTTGACATTAAAATGTCTCCTTTTATTAGATGCATGAATAGGCTTTGCATTTTTATGATTTTGCCATATAGACTCTTTATGATATACAACATGCCCGTTTTTAATTGAAGCTTTGTCTTTGATTTTCTCATCAGACGGCTGTTTATCTTGTATTTCATTTCGCTCAATCGAATCATCTTCCTCTTTGGAATCAGAAACATCACCTCTTAAATTCATATTTTCATACAAGCAAGACTTATCTGCATTTCTTAATGCATGATGGTCGCACAAATGAACTTTTAAATCCTTCTGCCCTTGTAAGTTCCAGTACCAATCTTCTATATCTTCTTCATAATCTTCTAAGAGACTTTCACATTGAGTTTTCATGTGTGTTATTTCAGCAGATGGCTTATCCCACAATTCGTATGGTATTCCCAAGTCTACTTTAACACCTTTGTCTACAAGTCCATGAAGTGTTTTAAAAGTTTGACTCATACCTTTAGCGAATCTTGTACTATCTTTACGTTCCTTATGTATATTATATTCTAGAATTTTCTCACAAACACCATCTAAAGATTCTATTAACCTTAACTCGGACTTTTGATATTTGGTTTTCTTCTTTGGCTGGACGTCGTCAAATGAATAACCTATTTCAAGAACGTCGTGTACTTTCCCAGTCTCTTCGAGTCTACCTTGCAATTCTGTAGCTAATACTTTACATACTTCACAGCGGTTTGCGTATTTAACGCCTAAATCTTCTTCAGTTTTCACCTCCACATCCCGACTACAAAATATCATCGTTGAACATATAAATACGATTATAACTTTGTAGAAAATCATGTTTAAATATAAAGGATAAAATTCTCGTCTCAATGCTCAGTCTATTGTACCGGTGTTCCTATTTGTGTACAATGCATCACACAATTTCTTCAACTTCAACAGGCACTTCTACAATAAAACGCACTGTCTAATGAATATTTAATTATCTTAATTAATTTAAATCTTTTTCACTTAATAATTAATAACGTTGAAATTTAATTTAGATTTTCTTGATTCAACTTCCATTATGCCATAGAGCAACTAGCATAGAGTAATACAGACTAAATAATAATAGATAAGACAGTAGTTTTGCTAACTTAAATCACAGCTCTGGGTTTTAGTGTTTTAACGCGTCTTTGAACAACAATAACCACGAAATTTCAATCATAAGAATTTTAGCAACCAGAAATAAAACTGATTTCGCATTCATTATTGGAAAATTGTGACTCTAAAGTTATTTCTTTTCGGGTATTCGATGTAATTACACATTCAAGTCTTTTAACATAATGCTTGCAGAAATGTTTTAAATAAATAGGCATGGAATTAATGAATCAATCAAAATTCTCCCTGGGGTTTAATAGTAATAATTATTGGAGTTTATTGTCATTGTCAATTAAAGTTATCATGTTATTAAAAAAGATCGATACGACAACATTATTGTTTCGCAAATAGTTTCCATTCTACGCTATGGCATAATTTTCTGGGGAAATACCAGTATAATAAATGAAATATTTGTTGCTCAAAAAAGATGCGTAAAAGCGCTGTGCCAAATACAACGAAAAGTTAGTTGCAGGCCATACTTTAAAAAACTAAATCTTCTTACGGTATCATCTTTATATATTTTAGAATTACGTCTATTTTTAAGAAACAATGATAACCTCTTTGCTCGATCGTTTTAGGAATAAATTTCAGATTCCAGTTCATAAAACCACGTTTTTTAATAAAAACATGTGTTATGGCTATCAAAATATATAATAAGTTACCTCAGAATGTACGAAAATGCCATAACATCAACATATTTTAAAAAAAATTGAATGACTTTTTAATTAAGACATTTTATAATATTAAAGAATTTTTTTCCAATTAAGTTATATATACAAATACAATATATATTATCGACATTATTTCAACTATTCTAATTATAATTTTAACTTTATACAATTACGTTGTAAATTTATTTTAATGTGTATAGACTTAAATTTTGGTTTTGTAACACTGTATTGTATTGCACACCACATAGGCATTGAATTACAATAAAGAATTTTGAATTGAATTGAATTAAAAAAATAAATATTCTCAACTATAATTTTGTATTTCCCAACAAAATTGCTCACATAACCACTTAGTCCAATCTTCAGATACACTTTTGGCTAAAGTTATCTCTTGGAATATCTCACTGGTTGACTTTTCAGAAAATCCAAGCTTTTTAAACATATTTATACTAATATCATTAGCAAGTGATATCTTGGCCTCATATGTTTTCATTCCAATGAACTGTATGCCATATGACATCATTAAAATAACTGCCTCCCAGCCATAGCGTTTGCCTCTTGCTGATTTTTCGGCTATCATTATTTCTACTTCTGCAGTTCCAAATTCACTGTCAGTCATAAATATATTTGTATCACCAATCATTGAATCTGAAAATAAACTATGAGTAAACAATTATATATATGCATCTTCAATTCATGTTGTATGTATTCACAATTTTGTATGTAATAATTTGGAACTATAACTTTTCCTAGAAAAGAAATAGTTAAATATTCAAGATTAATCATCATATGCAAGTATGTTATCACACATGCACATTAACATTGAAACACAATTGTTTTATACATTTAATAGTATAATAATTTGTGTAAAGCTGTGGATAAAGGCTAGTTTATAATTATAATAATATGGTTAACTAAACAATGTAAAGTAATTTGTAAATTGATATTCAAAAAGCTTTGAAGTTTAGGTATTACATGAGGTACTTACCTATTTCATTAGTATTGTTGTCATACATTTTCTTGTCTAATATGATAAATGTGCATTCTGAAAATAAAAAAATGGCAATATTTTATTAAGGTAGTAATTCTAAGAATAATAATTAATAACAAGGCCATATTTAAAAATATTAATTTAACAAAAACAAAAGGAGAATCTTTTATTGTATTGAAAGATAACTTTACTATCTTCATCATTCATCCAAGACTTCTGCATTTCATATTCGTCTTCTAAAGAAAGAGGTTCTGATGCTGTCAGCTTTTGTAATTCTTCTGACTTCATCCAATTATGATACCTGTTGGACATATCCAACAAAAAGTATTAACTACTGGAAAAATATCTATCTATAAATAAAAGAAAGTCAATCAGGTCTTACACTTATCTACATGGTAGGAATAGTTCACTTGTATTACTTACTACAATCACAAAACTACACATCTGTTTTAACAGCCAAATAAGCCAACAAGTGGATTTTTGTTAAGATACACATGTTTAAATTCTGGATACCACTAAGTACAGGTAAAATTAATGTTGCTTAATGGTTAAAATTCATCATTGTGCATTATAGTGAAGAAGCTGTTTCAGGGCATTTATACTATGTTAACCTGCAGAAGAACAGCACACCAGGTCTATGTTCTGAAAACTTTTTATCCTATGTGTGATGAGGCCCACTGCTGAGCCAAGTGATGTTAATAGGCTACTTACCTACATTAGTTATGTTATCTGAATAAAATTTAATGAAAGTTACAACTACTACTAGTAACTTGTTGAATATTAAATTTCCTAGTTGAAAACTTACTTAGGAACGTGATGTTCTCTATATGGTACTAAAACTATGTTAACCCCTACTATTTTTGTATACCTATTAATTTTCATTATTAAACTATTTCATAAAATTTCTTTATTTCTAAATTTGTATATGATAACTACTAATATTATTATTATTATTAAAAAATTTTTGGCATATAGTAGTGCCAGAACAGCACTGCGCACTCTGCCAATGTCACGTAAGTGGAAAGACACACAGGAGACTTTGACAATATCAATTTTGAACTTTCCTTTGTAGGTTCATTTAATTGACATTTGTTTACGACTTACGTTCGGAATTCAGATTAATTTTTTTTATTCTTTTAATGGCAAAGATTTTTGATTATACAGCCTGGTATACAACTTACAGCATAAATTTATATATCGGTATATAAAAAAATAGTATTGTTTAATTATATATTGATAAAAATAACAAGGTACAATTTTTAACTGATCTTATTTATCACTATATAATTTGCTCTATAGTTTACGCCTACTTCTTGTATTGTACAAATTACGCTGTGGTTTGTGTGATAGAGTAAAAGACATAAAACGAAGTTATAAACAACGGACGATAATAATGTAAATAAGATTTAACAATTTTGAATTACCGTTTTCCTAAATGAAAGTAATAATAACGATCATTCATTATTAGTTATAAAACCCACCAGTCACTATTTAAATGTTTGTATAAAGATTTTTTTTAACAACTATTAAAATATTATTACTATCTTATCAATACCTAGGTGCATGATAAACATTAAAAAGTATTACACACTCATTAATTAGAGCATAATTATTTTGAAATGAATTTTTTTCAGCAAAACTTTGTGTGGTAATCTTGTTGTACAATGAATCAATACGAAACAGAGAAGCGTCTGTGTTGGATATACAGTTTACTGGCTCTTCTACTCAGTATACTGATTATATGCGTCACTATACCCTTTATCCATTGGAGAGAAACACTCGACGTCTGTCCAGGTAGTTGGCTAGAAAACACCAATTGCGGCTGTATTTTCTATGGAGTCAGTACCTCACAGTACTTTAATGGGGGCCACAATTCCTATTGCTTCTACAGCATCTTCGCTCCAATACCTATCCTGGTGTATGCCTTAGTCATGGCCCTGTTTCATATGTACAGAGTTTGCATTAACAATATTGGTAAATACGAGAGTGAAAAGTCTACTAGTGTTGATGAAATGTAAGTAGTGAAATCCCTATATATGTATATTTACGAATTAACCTGCAGATATTTGCTCAAGTTATTTATTTCTTAATTCATCTGAAATGGATTGCTTGATATTTATGGAAATTTTTCCTTTCCATCTGCATTTTGTCATAATTTATATAGTAATACTAATCTAGCTAAGTATTTTAGTGAAGGGAAGACAATAATAGTCACATCACGTGCGAGGTCATCAGCTCAAAGTGATGCAGTTATATACTGCTGGGTACCAAATTTCTGCTTAGCAGTAGTGTTTGCCATTTACAATCTTGTTCATGCAGCCATACTCACTGATGGATACTATAAAACTTGCCAGCAATATCGAGGGTATCTAGTGAGGGTAAGTTACTTTGTATAAATGACCTGTAAAGTTATTTTGTATATGTGATCCTAAAATGCAGGTTTTCCCAGTTTAGGGATTAGGTTGTTCCAGTTGAAAAGAACAGATAGATGTTTTGTTCTGTTCCAATGCTAGGTGCATTAAATATTTTGTAAAGTATTTATATTTGATTTGTCTGATTCATTTATTCGTGAATTTAATTTGATTATTTCATTCATTCATTTTTGTCACAATTCCTAATGGTATATATTGCCACACTGTTTTTTTTTTTGATGTTTCAAACATTTTTAAATGTTAGACATTGTTAGATGGTATGAGTGTTTCTACTGATAGAAATGTTTACAAATATTTGTAATAATAGAAAACATAGAGGAAAGCTTTTTATAACAGTGTGATCAAATGTTTCATAGAAAATTTTTACTAATGTTTATAAACATTTTTAAACAGCAGTGTGGCATCACCATAATGTAATAGCTGCTCATCTTTGTTTCCAAAAATACTAAAGGATCTATAAACTCTTTTATAATTCTAAAAATAGGTTTATTTAAAAATTTGTCCCAGATAGGGAAATTTCAATAATTGATACTGAGATTTATGTTAAAAAAAATATATAAGTGATTATTTAAAGTTGGGGAAAACCCCAAAGAGTCTTAAATCTTGCATCGGATCTCTCCGAAGGTGTTGGTACTGTTGCACTATAATATCTCCTATAAAAAATGGCTAAATAGCACGAGTTTGGCTTCTGTACCAGAAATTCAGTTAAGATTATTTTAGTTTATGTATTATTTTAGTGGTTAGAATGTACAACTACAGACATGAGGTCCCGGGTCGACCCAATTCAAAATAGATATTGAGTTTCCTAATAAGACTTTGTCAATATTTGCCCTGAAGTTGGAATGTTGGTGGTGTGATCCACCACCGTGTGTCGGACAGCATATTAAGCCGTCTGTCCTGCGCCTGATCTCTCTCCGATTGTGTCGGATTTCCGTCAGATCGGACTATGAGAGTGAAGGAGTGCATTTGTGTACTATGCCTGCCAATCAGCAACAGAGCAGTGGGGTGGGTCTATGCTCTAAAAACCCTCCCTCGTATGAGTGAGGAGGTCTGTTCACACCTGTGGGTCGTTATTGGGCTGCTACTACCTTACCCTTTTTTTTACTTAATCCTAACCACTCTCAAATACATAGCAATTTCAAATGTATATTTCAGCAAATACGAGCCTCTGGGGATCATGCGAGTACTATACATTTCCGTTTGAATTGCCAAGCGATATTTGACTTTATGGATTACATACAGAAGGACGCACCGAACAGTCGCAGAGGCAATGTAATAAACACTGGTTACACACTACAAATTGCATTAATTGCAACCTGGTTTGCAGTGTTCCTCTGGATTGTTGTGTCTGTGCTTACAGCCATGAGAGCTTACAAAGAGCGTAATGTACTCACATGTTGTGGCAAATGATATAAACCACCATCATACACCACACCATTTACCAACAGGAATACTTGACAATAGAACATAATGCTTCCCTGAGCGAAAACTTTTATAATATATACCGATTTTTAAGGTAGCGTTGAAGTATATTTTCAACATTACTCTATATGTTTGTAAAAATGTTCATTTATATAGTTAGAAGCAAAAGAACACTTACGTATTACAAAAACAATCTACTAATAATTTTAATTAAAGGCAAAAATGATACGCCACCGCACAAAAAAAGAAAAACTAAACTAACTTGACTTCACAAGTCGTTATTTTTTTTGGGTTAGGTTAGTTTTTTATGGATGGGAAACGCTACCGCAAAAAGAAGCTCAACTAACCTGACGTTACAAATCGTTATTTTTTAAAGGTTAGGTTAATTTTTCATCTATGGGAAACGCCTCCGCAGCCAAAAAACTAACCTAACCTTAAAAATAGTAATTTTTTAATGTTAGGTTAGTTTAATATCCGTAAATTAAATAACCTTTTTATACCAATCCTGTCTTATTCAGGACACGATGACAAATCACTTTATTACAGTTAGTTTTGAAAGCTGGGAAACGCCATCGCATGAAAAAATATAACCTAATCTTAAAAATCGTCATTTATCAGGCCTTTTCAATTAGGCATTAGGCAATTTTTTTAGCCATTTTTATTGCTGGGAAAAGACACAAAAAAAATGTCCTAACCTTAAAAATCGTATTCTGTCGCTGCGGAGTCGCTAATACTTAAGTACCCAAAAAGACTAGAAGTCATATGCCATGCTCATAACACACACAAACGCACCCACACACACACTCTCACACATATATATAATCAATCTAAGATTAACTGCCTGCCAATCCGCAGTGGAGCAGCGTGGTGGGTCTATGCTCTAAAAAAACCCTTGCTCCTCGGAGTGAGGAGGCCTGTGCCCAGCAGTGGGACATTAATGGGCTGCTACTTACTACTACTTTACTAAGATTAACATATGTTCAAATAAGTATACAAGTATATTTAAAAAGACACATGAAAAACTATAATTTTAAATTTGAATATTTGAAATGTTAATTTAAAACCTAATGCCATATAACAACGAAATAACTGATATTTCTAATGCAGCACAATAATTTCTGTTATATCCCACCAAAGTCATTAATATTTCAATTTTTTTTTATATATATTAAGCATATTAACTTATAAAGTAATTATTGATAAGTGCTTACGATTATTTTTTGTTATAATTATATATAATATCATATAAATAAGAATAAATTTAGCATTTATATTATTTAAAAGAAAAACCTAATTAGGATTACTTGAGACTTTATAGACTGCCATCCTTAGTATTGTATTTTAATGAATTGTTTTTACATTTCATATTTTCTTCCATTTTACAAAATGGCGCCATTGTTGCACAGAGTAATGAGAAGTTGTCAAAATATTTGCATCGTCGCTGCTAGCTTAATGAACGTATATGCAACAGGCAATATTATCTTTGATATGAAATTTAAAAGTTTCTTCGTCACGTTTACATTCTTTATATAAATATATTTTTACAACTATTTACAATAAGTATTTTAATATTATAAAAGTTTACTATTTTTTTTTAAGTTATATAATTGTGCCGTCCATAAATATTAATTTATATAATAAAATACATGTAATGACCTTTGTTGTGTTTTATTTGACATGTTGAAAATTAAGTTTAGATAATATAAATACAGTTTTTTAACTTAACATTTAAAAAAGCGTTTTTTTTATCCTTTTAATAAAAAAGAACACACAGATTATAAATGGTAAAGTAACTGTTGTGTATTCACAACACCATAATCTATGCACACAACATAAAGATAGTCTATCGACAGACAAATTCAAGAACTTGGGCACTACGAATTACACATATTGACAATCAAATCGCTGTTTCTCTACTAACTCTTCAAATCAGCGCTCAAATTATTAATAAACCTCGTCTTCTGACCACAAAGGGAGTCACAGNATAAGTACACAAGTATATTTAAAAAGACACATGAAAAACTATAATTTTAAATTTGAATATTTGAAATGTGAGTTAATGTTAATTTAAAACCTAATGCCATATAACAACGAAATAACTGATATTTCTAATTAATAATTTCAATAATTTCTGTTATATCCCACCAAAGTCATTAGTATTTCAATTTTTTTTTATATATATATTAAGCATATTAACTTATAAAGTAATTATTGATAAGTGCTTACGATTATTATTTGTTATAATTATATATAATATTATAAATAAGGATAAATTTAGCATTTATGTTATTTAAAAGAAAAACCTAATTAGGATTACTTGAGACTTTATAGACTGCCATCCTTATTATTGTTTTTACATTGCATATTTTCTTCCATTTTACAAAATGGCGCCATTGTTGCACAGAGTAATGAGAAATTGTCAAAATATTTGCATCGTCGCTGTTTGCTTAATGAACGTATATGCAACAGGAATTAATATCTTTGATATGAAATTTACAAGTTTCTTCGTAACGTTTACATTCTTTACATAAATATATTTTTACAACTATTTACATAAAGTATTTTAATATTATAAAAGTTTACTATTTTTTTTATATTTTACTTCTAAGTTATATAATTGTGCCGTCCATAAATATTAATTTATATAATAAAATAGATGTAATGACCTTTGTTGTGTTTTATTTGACATGTTGAAAATTAAGTTTAGATAATACAAATGCAGTATTTTAACTTAACATTTAAAAAAAAGCGTTTATTTATCCTTTCAATTAAAAAGAACACACAGATTATAAATGGTAAAGTAACTGTTGTGCATTCACAACACCATAATCTATGCACACAAAACATAAAGATAGTCTATCGACAGACAAATTCAAGAACCTTCCTGGAACATATAACTCAAAACTAAGTATCATCTTGGGCACTACGAATTACACATATTGACAATCAAATCGCTGTTTCTCTACTAACTCTTCAAATCAGCGCTCAAATTATTAATAAACCTCGTCTTCTGACCACAAAGGGAGTCACAGTAACTGTTCGCGACCTTTCCCTTTCGTCTAGAAATAATATATTTTTTCGTAACTTAGTATCCATATTGATCGCGATTTTCCCTTTCGTCATAAAATATATTTTGATTAATTTAAGAGTCATATGTATATACAAAATTAGTAAAATCGTATAACAAGTGTTATTGTCGACTATAGTATGTAAATTTGTTTTTCTCGAAATTTCGTAATAATAATATTGTGTGCACAACACTTTATTTAAACCCTTTGATTGGAGAATAATAAAACGCCAATCATAAGATGTACTTTACTACCAATAAAGAGCTAATTAGCGTCGTTTGCTTGTCACAATAGCATCCGCGTGCCAGTCGTAAATACGACATATAAGAAAGCCATTTTGGCGTAAAATTTCCTGCTGAACAACAGTTCGATCGCATTCATATATCCTCGTCTGGTGACAAGTAGACGGCGGGATGTTATGTGGCAAGTCTGGTGGCATTTTCCTTTGATCCCGAATCAGCATCTTCGCAAGTGTGAGCTGTCGAAGGGGCTCACAGTAACTGTATAGGGTTGTTATTTTTCCACGCAAGATTCTAATATAAAGCATCTCTTATATCAGTTACTGTTATTGGTATTTGAAAATGTCCTTTAATTCAATGCAATAAGGTTCTTTTTATTTCATACATTAAATTCTATGAAATTGCAATCAATAAGGCGGAATAAGGATAAGATGTGAAAAACAATGTAACCACATAGAATTATTTATTTTTTAACAATACACAAACTTACAAACACTTAGTACCCGGGTGTAGGACTTCCCCGGGCGAGTATATAATTACAAAACACCAACAATTTATTAATAAGTAGGTCAAATAGAGTTTTTTTAAAGTACATATAAAAAGCGACACATAATACAAGGAGCAATCCTTACAGAGATTGCAAATAATCTATTGTGTATATTATAAATGTGTAAAAAAAGGAAGTGTCCGTTATTATAAAATAACAGGTTTTTACTAACGAAATTACCGCACGATACTTAACAAAAATAAAACGTTATTAAAACTATTTTTTTCTGCCAAAGTAAGAAACAGTTTACTAATTGAATATACCGTTATCCAAGTAAAAAAATATAGTTATTTTGAAACGTTTTTTTGTGAAATATCTGTATGTAATAAAAACACTTATTTTGACATAACAGACACTTGACTTTTATCTATTTGTACCCGTTTTTCTATTACACAGTATATGGCACATTTTTAGTTAAAATATCAACACGTAGACTAAATATTTGGTTATATTTGTGTAAATATTAGATATTTCCCCAGTGGAACTAACACTTAAATTAAACATCGACAATGTATTTATTTAATAGCTTGGCTCACGGCTCTGGATTCTTACCCTTTAAGCCGTGCTTGTTATTTCATATAATTTTATATTTAAGTTAAAACAAAATGTGTAAATAAATAAATTGATCAGTTTCAATTAAATTCGAACGGGTCATTTTGTAATAAAAAAAAAAATCATCAAAAATCGGTTCATATAGAACAATGTTAACATACAAAAGTAAATTGAATTGAGAACTTCCTTTCTTAGAATTCGATAAAAAATTGAGAATTTAAAGCTTTCAAATGGTAAACACGTTGGATATCCTAAAATGTAAACTTTTATAAACAGTATTAACATCTTAGATTATATTATATAGCATGTAGCCTTTTTTCGGAATGTATTTTTTTTATAAAAAATAAACCAGAAACCGAACATACTCTTCACGTAGTTTAAAATGAATCCTGTCATTCATAGACATTAGAACCAGTGGAATGTGTTGCCAGTAAAAAACACTAAGACAAATATATTATCTAAGGTTCACGTAATATTGCACTAAATATTCTTTATAAATATAATAAATTCATTCGTTCTTTGACTAAATAATATATAGATATTAGATACTAAAATAAATTGCAAATATATTAAAATAGACCATTTCATTTCAATAAAATATAAGAGGAATAACTTTTATCACCGATTATTTTGGAATATAAATCTTATAAGTTATTTCTCATTAAACAAAGTGGAATATCCCTGCTTTGTGAAGAATAGTGACACAATTCGAAAAAGTAAATTTTAACAGGCATTTTTTTACGCAATGGGAGTTTAGTTCAGGGGGAACAGCCGAATAAAATTGCGCCTCCTGCTTCCAAGGATAAATTTACAAATGAGCAGTTTTGAAATTAAACTATATAGAATGACATTTTAATCAATATGATTCTGTTTTTTTTCCCACTAAACAAGACTAGTACTAGCGTCATTATTGACCTAAAGCAACAAATGTCAACTAGTTTTAATTGCAAATTAATATATTGCATCTCTATTTTTAAGAAATTTAATTGTGTCATTATTATTTCTTATTGTTTTATAAGTTATTACTGTTTTATTGAGTGAGCTGTTTACATAGTCATAGACTGTTTGACGTCGATTAACCTTAAATATAAGTAAAGTATCTTCAGCAAACAAAACTATCTGATGATCATCCTTCACAAAGTAAGGAAAGTCATTAATGTAAATGAGGAAGAGAAAGGGTCCTAGAACGGCACCCTGTGGGACTCCTAGTTTCGTTACAGATCTATATGAAAGCTTTCCATGAACACAGACCTTTTGAGTTCTATTGGTTTAAAGTTCAATCAATCATTGTAAAAAAAAAAACGCTTGTATGTTTGTTCTATTTACTAGATTTATATGCAAAATAATTATAATATCTCACGTCTCGTTAAAGTCTTCAATGATTAGTATTTTCACATTCTCTCTCCCAATCATGTGGTATTAACTTATTGATGTGATCTTGGAACTGTCTGTGTGTACATGGATCGTCACAGAAAGGCAACTTCAACTCAATAGGTACTTCCGCTTTGGTATTGTTTCTATAAAATAGCTGAAATAATAATAAAATAATTAAAAGTGCATGCTTACAAAGTACACATGTCAGAAGTGAAACTTGAACTTTGGCAAACCAATTTTTAAATCTTGTTTATATTTATACAAATCTAAAACTTTAGATTTCCGTGACTTAGAGGGAGGGAAAAGGACGATAAGTTAGGAATTTCATTGTCATTAAAATATTTCGTGTCGAAAATTAATAGAAATAATTGATTTAAATTTCAAATAAAAGTACCACGTGTTTTTTTTAAATATTAATACTACCGAAGCTTCAAACAAATTAACATAAAAAACGCTGCACATCTTCGTGACGTTAATCACGCGTATCATGCGTAAAAAAATTAATCTCATGCGCCTAAAGAAGTTTCACTGCAAAAAAATCACGAGACTATATAAACGCGCAACGATTCGTAGCCATGTTTGTGACGTCATAATGTTATATAGTTACAACAAAATCATTAGATAGATAATAAAATTCAAAACACTAACGGCTGTTTAGTTTCTATATTTAATTATTATCAATATAACATACATAAATAGCATCACGCCTGATTCCCATAGGGGTAGGCAGAGACAACATCCTTCCACTTGCCACGATCCTTGCATATATCCTTCGCTTCTTTCATTCTCATTAAACCTTTCATACAAGTTTGTCGGTTTAGAGTACTCTTGACCTGGCCGTTATTTAAAATGTCCTGGATTTGGTCCAGGAACGTTCGCCTTGGTCTTCCCCTTCCAACTTTCGCATTCACTCTTGACTCATAAATCCTTTTTGTCAGTCTCCTTTCATTCATTCTCTCTNACAAAAGCTATATTGTTAAAAGCACTAAGGAGGTTACATTAGAACAGTTTATATTGTCAAAAACACTACAGAGGTTACATTACAATAGTTTATATTGTTAAAAACACTAAAGAGTTTACATTACAAAAGTTTATATTGTTAAAACCGCTAAAAAGTTTCCATTACAAAAGCTATATTGTTAAAAGCACTAAGGAGGTTACATTAGAACAGTTTATATTGTTAAAATCACTAAGAAGTTTCCATTACAGAAGCTATATTGTTAACAGCATTAAAGACGTTACATGAGAAAAGTTACTACGCTAAAAAACTACTAGAACGAATTGAAAAAATCTTCTTTTATTTGATAGTTTATTTATTAAGGAAGACTACTCGCCAAAAAACATCACATTCTCATCAATAGAAGAGGAGCTTCGATGAAAAAAACGGGGCAAAAAAATCGTTTTGAATGCTTCCGTTGCGAGCGCTGCGCTAACGGCTAATGTTACCCAATTGTCATATATTACAGAAATGTTCCTCTTAAAACGTTTTATAAAAAAGTCTTAAATAGCATATGTCTATCTTTTAAGATTGACTCACTATAACCCTTAAAATGTAACCTAATTTATTCTCTATAGCAAAAAACAGGAAGAATACATTATTGCTCAAATGATTGTCTTCATACTAATTAACATTCGCAAATTTGTGTATATTTCTAATAGCTTTCATAATATTATATTTATAGGTATTCCAGTAATGAATAATTCGAAGTATTGTTATTGAAATTGTCAATTATTTATTGAATTCTACGAAATCATTAGTCGATTCGCCGATACCGTGGATTTTTTTCTGCGAATTGAGTTTACAGTCCACTTAAGTGGTCTAGGAATACTTTAATATTTAACAAACACCTTGGCTCCATTTAGAATTGTTATAACACTAACCTTGACAATAAAATAACAGGCAGAGAAACAGTATTTGCTTAATAACGTCCCAACGTTGGGCAAATGACTATTAGAGATATCAGATGGGTTTAAAATGTCACCAATCTCTTACATTGCAAGATTTTTATCAGGTTCTGTAACTTTAATATATAGTAAGAGCATAATAAATATATATGTGTCGGAGAATAAGAGAGAAGGGAGAAGCATAAAGCACAGGGGCGTAGGGTTCTCCTCCGACATCGTTATTAATTGAATCCATTATTTAATTTCTTATTCTGTGGGCTTTCATTGGTGCAATCAAACACTTTATTAATTAACTCGGATTATAATGTTCAATCACTTAATGTTCCCGATATCACTTTACACAAACTCATTAACACTAAAGCTAGGAACGCGACAGTTTCAATAGTCGACCACTCCGGCCGGCCGCCACTCGATAACTGCCGAGTGACTCCCGCCGGACTGCCACCATTGACTCTGTCCACGCCGATAGATGGCGCCAGCGTTCCACAGAAATCTGCCCTCCGACATATATGTTTATACAAATGGGTATAGCCTTGTATTCAACAAGGCATCCGTATGGATTAAAAAAAATAATTTTATAAGTATTGACTACAGATTAAGGAAGCACACACACACACAACAACAAACACTGTCATCCACATACTAATGCTGAGTGCATTAGTATGTGGATACATAAACACACTCCCAAAAGCTGTGGGTAAAATATTTAAGGTTAAAACGCATTATAAGCTTTGTGCAATTTAATATTTACAAATAGCATGTGGCATTTTAATTTGCCACTCATCATTTAATATACTATTATCAATAAAACATATAATCCATAAATTCTCTTTTCTAAATTCAAAAACCAAATTTAATTAATCATTTCTAATATTGCCAAAAAAACACCTCTCGGAAATCTAAAGGTTTAGATTTTTATAAACATAACTTAAGTTTCAATCAGTGTAAAAAGGGATTTACATATGTTAACATATATATATATATATATTATATATATATATATATATACATTTACAGATAGAGGAATTAAAACTCACCCGTATGAAACCTTTGTAATGTTTCATTATATGATAATAGTGCTAAACTCAGCATAAAAGGTGATCTCATCTTACTAGGAAAGACAGTTCTGGTCCATTCAGGCAATTTCAGGCCATTTTCCTGCTGCGATGCCAATGTGCTATATAGGAAGTCCACCTCCAGAACACTGCGCATACTTTGATTAGTATGTTTACTCAAATAGTCAAAAAGTTCAAAGTATTTTGGATCATTGTTTTTCTCTTCTAACAACTCATTGTACATTCCTTTGTAAATATTGCATTTTTTTGTTGAAGCTACTATCTGTAATAAAACTTAAGGTATTATTATTAAAATCAAATTATTTTTTATTCAACTAGGCTCGGAAAGCATTTTTGAATTATCTGTTATTTTGTAACATATCTATCACCGCTGAGAAGAAACTGGCAAGAAACTCAGCGGGTACTCTTTTAAATATAGCTTTGTATGTTACAATGTGTAATATTTTGCTTGTATGTGCAATTGGAATTAAGTCAGAACACTTTTATATACACATATTTCATAAAAGAAATTTTTTGGGTCTTTTTGTGGTGTTAAATACACCACAAAAAGTCAAGAATTTTGTTCAATTATTTATTCTTATTCCACACATATATACAAAGTTTAAAAAGAAGGTAATTGCAATATTATAGATAAAGGTTTACAAAGGTGGTCTTATTGCTCAGAATAATCTTCTGCAGACAACCTTGGGAGATTGTAGCCCATGATAAATAAGTGAAATAAGTACTGGGTAAGTGAAATAGAACAACCTATTATTAATACTACTACTACACAAGTATAAAAAGGTAGGTACATACAAAATGATTATAGACAATACATATATGTAAATAGAGAGATATATATTTATATACTCAATAAATTACATAAACTACACATATATGTACATAACATATATAATTTAATAAACATACACATCTAAACATACAAACAGGAAAGAATGATCATATCAAGGTCTTTTTAAAAGACACAATCCAAAGGGCACAATATAAGCACAGTATTATTTTCCTATTTTTTTGCTACCATACAGTAACTCAAAGAACAGTTTCTAAAACTGGAATAAATCTACTATGAAATTCTATCTATTCTATCCAAAATATCGAATGCAAAACTATTGAAAACCTCTGCTTTTTTCATGGGGTAGATAATTCAACTGCAACACCATAAATATTAATGTAGAGGTTAGGAATTATTATACTTCAAAGTACCCAAGATTCATCTACCAGTTTTTTTTTTTGCAGTTAATTTCCCTATTTAAAAAAAACTAAATCAAAACTAAGTTTTCTTCCACTTGTTTCCCAATTTTTTATATTCTACGAGAAATTAAAAAAACAAAACAAAAAAGAACTCATAAATTTAATAAAAAATTAAAAAAATTTTCATTATGAAAGTGTATAAAAAAGCAATGTGAAACTTACATTATCAAGGTTTCTGGGCAACGAATGAACTGGTATTGGCTGCCAAGGTATCTCGGGATGCCAAGTTTGTCTCTCAGTAGGTGGATACAACCCAGCAAGGAATGTATATGCGCTCATCATACATCTGGACGAATCACTGCTGCGTATGTATACATCTTTCTCATTATATTCGTCAGGTATAAAATTTGCATAGTAACTTCTATATTTCTTTCCTAATTCATACAATTGCAGCTTACCTGCCTGTGAATGAATACATAAGTAAAAAAAGTAAGTAGAAGCCCATTAACGTCCCACTGCTGGGCACAGGCCTCCTCACTTCGAGGAGCGAGGGTTTTTAGATCATAGACCCACCACGCTGCTCCAGTGCGAATTGGCAGGCATAGTAGACAAGTGCACTCTCTATTCCTTCACTCTCATAGTCCGACATGACGGCAATCCGACACGACCGGAGAGAGATCAGGCGCAGGACCGACGGCTTAACGTGCTCCCCGACACATAGGGGTGGATCACACCGCCAACTTCTTAACTTCGGGCAAATATTGAGAAAATCTTAATAGAAAACTCAATATTGATTTTTTAATTGGCCCGACCCGGGACTCGAACCCAGGACCTCATGTCTGTAGTTGAACATGCTAACCACTAGACCAATGAGGCATTAGAGAATGAATATATAAATTATAGTTATTAACATGTTGACTGCCATAGTATTTCAGAAATTAAGTGAAAGGAGCTATTTCAATCAGTTCCTGTAATAATAGCACTTATATTTTATTTATTCCATTTCTTTTCTTTTTTTCAATGTATATAACAACTGGAAACTCACATACACATTAATAACTTTATAAGTTGTTAGTATCATATATTTTATAGTTGTTTCCTTTTTCCTATATGTTTTACATATAACATATAACATTAAGAGACTCACCCTTAACACACTGGCATTCCTAGTTTGAGGGTTGAATGTAATATGTATTAAAATGTATATTTAATTATGACTGAACAAATAAAGATGTGTTAATAAATTATCTGTTTATGTTACTAGAAGTAAAGCCACTTTATTGTACTGATCTTTTTCTTTCTGTTTTGTAAGTTATTTTGTGGTGTACGATGAAAGCAGCAAATGAGCAAAACTGATTTAATTAAATAAAAATATTAAGTCAATATTGAGCATCTAAATTAAGTTCTTATTATATAGGAACTGTTAAACCTTGTATACAAGCTTTAAATAAATAAAGCTGTACAATTTTCCAAAAAAATAATTTAAGACATGAATTAATATTTGAAAAAACAGTGTTGGTTTCAATTTATCTCCCACATATTGAAAAAAAGAGGAATTAATGATTGAAAAATCAAGATATATTACATAGAGAAACTGAGCGAATAAGGGGAAGTGAATAATTACATACATACATTTGTAAGACTTCCGAGTCCATCGGGCCATTGATAATTCTTATAAGGGTCACTTTTGTAACTTGAGGTTGGTGCACGGGCTCCATGACGGAAGAACTAGAAATATTAAATAAATGTGATGATAAATACTATATCTATAAGTGTTTATATTGCATGCAAACATTTTGTAATTAAAATATAACATTTTTACATATTTGGAGAATAGGCATGTTGTTTTTACATCCAGATGACTATATAAAAATATTCTAATAGTATATATTCAATATTGTCTCCTATTTTTGTGAAAATCTTCACTTATAAATCTTTTTTATTGCTTTCAGGTAAGTGCACACATGATGGTATGTGATGATATTGTTTAAGATGAAAGCATGCTAATTTGTAGAGGCAATCTACCTCTTACGGTTTCTACACAGCATCAAAACAGAACACAAATCTCTTTGCTTGGTGGTACATATTTGCTGGTAGGGTGGTAACTAGCCACAGCCAAAGCCTCCCACCAGTCCAGATGCAGACAAATGAGAAATTGCAATTTCTTAAATCCACCCTATCAGTAATGAAATCCAGGATTTCTGCTAGTGAAGCAAGTAATTGCACTGCTTCAAATGTTAATATAGTGAGAGAAGAAAAAATTTATAATATGAGAAATAAAATAAAACTTTTGACATCATTATTTAACAAGAAAGATCTAGAAATCATTTGCAGGACTATATAATAAGATAATCAACATTGGACTTACATTTGTTTATGTTCAAGCAATATATAAAGACCACTTGTACATGTAAAGCATTAGGTCAAGGACTGAAATGATATCCAGTACAATTTATATTTATAAAATATCATTATGTATAATGTGAAAATCATAGTAACTTGAGTTTTTTTAACAGTACCTTGTTGATAGAATCAACATTCCAAATCGGTGGAAAAGTTATTACTAATGAATGGACTTGATGATTCAAAAGCCTTTTTAGCTAGAAGATTCTGATTAAATAACTCTGCTGTTAATCAGTCAATGCAGCTCATAATTGGGCCGACAGTGATTAGAAAATTGAGTAACAATTTTTTGTACTTACAATAATAACTAATCTTAAAGTTTTTGATTCGTAAGGTAATGTTTCGCTGAGTACGCAATATCCAAGTAGGCAGCTGAGAACTGCTAAACCTAACACCACGACGGCTGTGGTCGTCGATTTTTTTGGTATAGTATGACATGTTGATACTTCTTTTGGGGAGCTTGATCTTCGCCAAGTATCATCATTGTCATATTCCATTTGTAAAACTTAATATTTAATATATTAATAAATAGGATTTAAGAGAATAAGCAGCAAATTTACGCTGCATGAAATATATATCCATAAAATAGAAATATGTTTCAATTAAAAAAAATAGTATTAATTCATTACAATTTACATGAATTTATATTTTTGATACAGAAAATCTTAAGTACAATTCAGTGTCTCTTGATTTGGCAGTTACCAACTGACAGCTTACACATTTATTATTTGATTGTTTTTTTAATACCAAATTTTATAGCCCGTGGTTCGAATCTTTTTAAAACAGCATATAGGATCCGGCTCAATGCTCTGCCTAGGAAGAGACGACCCTGACGATTTAACAACGACTAACAATCTCTTTTATCAGATGGCTATTTATCTAGGGGCGACCTTGATTAACTCCTATACCAATGTCTTCCGTTCGAGGCAACGCTGCATTAAACCGACGCCAGGTCTTTTTATTGATGACAGTTTAGAGCTTGACTGTGACCTCACCTGAGGGTAAGTGATGACTACAGTCTAAGATGGAAGCGCGCTAATCTGTTAAGAGGTGATATACCCCTTACGGTTTCTAGACAGCATCGTACGGGAACACAAATCTCTTACTTTGGCGGTCCGTCTTTGCTGGTAGGATAGTAACTAGCCACGGCCGAAGCCTACCACCAGTCTAGACTCAAACAAATTAGATAATACAATTTCCTAAAGTAGTCCCGCGGGATATCGGACCCTGGACCTGTGCTAGCAAGGCGAGTACTCGCACCACTGCGCCAGCGAGGCCGTCAAAATTAGGATGAGCCTTTAATAAGGGCTCGTCTTCTTAATATCATGTATAATCATCGGTAAAGCTTCAGCGCTCGCCCACTTTCCCGGTTACGATGATGGAATCCATAGGGATAACCATATAATAACATTTCGAAGAAAAAAAAGTATAGCGTACAATATTTGTAATATTGAAATATAATATGGATAATAAATCTAGAATTCCCGTTAAATTAAAACTGACGTTGCTATTTAAGCGATTATAAAACATGCTACATGATAGCATATTTACAATGACATTTCTGTAGCTACCTCGAATATTTGGATTTGACGGTGAATGTAAAAAAATTGTTATGAGATTACATTTAGCGTTCCTTGTCTCATCAAAATCAGTTTAATGTTTGACAGATTTGGTAAATAAATTTCAAAATTAAAATGAATATAACGTTATTAGATACGAAAAACTATTGTGAATACCTTTATTGTAATTTTATTGATGTTATGTAATAAAACACGATTTTTGTTTTAATATAAATTAAAATATTGTTGAAAAATACAAACAATTTCGAAAACACTTCCATGGTTAACTAACACAGACAAGACAGGACCTGAAAATAAATTATAATTTACTACAAAACAACTTATATTTAATAACGGAAACAACGATATTAATGCAAATTATAAAAGCGAGTGTAAGTCTGTTAGGAACATGATACTAAATCCCTGAATCAATTTTGATGGTATTTAACACAGGCGACTTACAAATATTTTGTTTGGTTTAAATATAATGAGGTTTTGACAATTCATTCAAAAGTAACTGTAACCGTTTCTATAACAAACTATATTATATATATTAGTATATAACTGTGTTATATATATATATATTTATTTTTATATATATATATATATATATTTATAGATATATGTATATATTTATGCCCCTAGTAATATGTATGTGTATGTATTTTGTAGTTATATTATCAATAAAATATCTATAAGTTCTTCGTTTTTTTTTCTGGATTATGTTTTATGATTTTGCACTTACCCTATGAATATTTAGTAAGCTTCTAAAATTCAAAGGTTGTCTGGAGGAGATCGCTCCAAGCGATAAGGCCGCCTTTGTACACATTTTAACCTTATTTTTTGTTTTTATCCTTTTAATATTTTGTATCTTTTCATTTTGTGTGCAATAAGTAATAAATAAAAATAAAAATAAACAAACTCCCAGAAGAAGTTACAAAAGTATATTTTAAATAAATTTAAATCTTTTCTTAAAAGAAAACTAATTGAGACATTATTCTATAATTTGAAAGACTACTTAGAAGATAAACAAGTGTATGAGTGAATGAATTGATCTAATCGATATAGAATATAAATTATAATGATTATGAGGAAAAAACGTATACCCAACTGAGTTTGTTGTGGGCTCTTCTCAGAACAGGGCGCGATGATTCCTTAATATCATCATCAGGCGTACATTGAAATTATATATGAAAGAAAAACTATATTTGACGATCAAAAGTGCTGCATAGGATTACTTGAATAAAGATATATTGAGTTTAATAATTCATGAAGTTTAAGGGAATAAAAATTCTATAAGATTATTTTGCTAAGAAACAGTGAATTTTCAGCAAATCATAATATGATTGAATTGAAATTATACAGTTTCTCCTTTCATAATGAAGGCAGTCACTGAATTGGGATTTCCCCTTATGCCTACAGGATCTGGAATCGTCACGTAATGTCAACTACGTAGGTTGTATGATTTTTCATAATACGAATACTCTGTGGGAAACAAAAAGGTGTGTTACTCTGTAGTCGGGGATTTTGTCAAATGGGTGATAATAAAAAGTAATGCTGTTTGTAGACGCTTTTCACTGTAATAATTTGAGGATAGAGAGAGACAAATAAAATCTAAATAAATGCAAACCTTATAACACAAAACTGTTAGGAGGGCGACCGGCGCCGTATTTTATATCGCCTGTCACAATATCGGCATCTTTTGAAGGAGCCCGATCGTGACCGGCAACGCCATTGATATCTGAATAATAAATAACGTTTGTATATTACAACCCTTATCGTCGTCGTCGCTTCTACCGATGGACTTTCACTGCTGGACATAGGTCTCACGTAATGACGTCCATAAGGCCCGATCTTGCGACCCTCTTTATATCATCGGTCCACCTTGTGGGGGGTCTGCCTACACTGCGCCGTCCGGTGCGGGGTCGCCACTCCAGCACCTTCGGCCCCCAACGTCCATCGGTCCTTTGGACTATGTGCCCCGCCCATTGCCACTTCAGGTTCGCGATGCGTAGGACTATGTCAGTGACTCTGATTCTACTACGGATCTCTTCATTTTTGATTCTATCACGTAGAGAAACTCCGAGCATAGCCCTCTCCATCGCACGTTGAGTGACTCTGAGCTTCCGCATGAGGCCCATAGTCCTTATAAATGCCTACTATTAGTTCACACTGTCCCTGTAACACGGCATACGTTGTTTTGTTTGTTTTAATATAGAAATGAGAGATTTGCTGAAAAAATATCTATGAACCACTCTTGTCACTTACTTGCTCTCGTTATTTTAAAAATGTGCTCTAAATCAGTTAGTTAAGATTTCATATTATGTGTATATCATCTCACTATCTTTGCTCAATACGCGTCTACGCTTTACATCTTCCGGCTCACACCCTTTAAAGTATAGTTTACTGAAGCTGGGATGTGTTGCGTCACCATGGCTGTTCAACCTATTTATGGAAAACTGTTTGACAGATTTAAAGAAAGTATGTATGGGTTAAGAATGAAATGAAATGAAATATTTATTTATTAGGTACAATTTATACATTTTTTCTGTGACATCCTGACCCCTAAACTAGGAAAACCCGTATTTTAGGTGCCAGTGCCTACCCAAACAATGTACATGGTATATAATAAACTAAACGTACTCAACAATAAAATTTCAATTTTAGGTTTTGTGCAAATCTAAAAAAAAAGAAAAATGAATGAATTACTCATCAAATGTTTACTCTACGCTGGTGATCAAGTAATACTTGCGTCATCCGCTAACGAGCTTCAGGAGATGGTAAAAATTTTTATGAATGAAGCTTTGAAAGGGAAAGGAATGAAAGTGAATGTAAACAAAACGAAAGTTATGCTTTTTGAACGAGATGAATCTATGATGAATGGCAATATTTTGATAGATGGGGAACAAGTGGAAGAGGTGAAAGAATTTGTATACTTGGGATCTAAATTTACAAAAGATGGAACATGTGAAAGTGATATCGAAAGGAGAGTGAATGCAGGGAATATGGTAAATGGTGCTCTGCATGCTTTTATGAATAGCCAGATGGTGTCTCAAAGGGCTAGACTGGCAGTGCATGCTGGAGTGTTGGTGCCAACACTTATGTATGGTAGTGAAAGTTGGGTATGGCAGAAGAATCACAAAAGTAAAATAAATGCGGTAGAGATGAGAGCGTTGAGAAGCATGAGTGGATTGGAACTGAGTGACATAGTAAGAAATAGTGTGATAAAAGAACATTTTGGTATAAAAGAAGATGTAGTGACTAAAACTGAGAAAGGTATGCTTAGATGGTTTAGACATGTAGAGAGAATGAATAAAAGGAGACTTACAAAAAGGATTTATGAGTTAAGAGTGAATGCGACAGTTGGAAGGGGAAGACCAAGGCGAACGATCATGGACCAAATCCAGGACATTTTAAATAAGGGCCAAGTCAAGAGTACTCTAAACCGACGAACGTGTATGAAAGGTTTAATGAGAATGAAAGAGGCGAAGAAGACATGCAAGGATCGTGGCAAGTGGAAGGATGTTGTCTCTGCCTACCCCTATGGAAATGAGGCGTGAAGTAGAATACATAAAATATGAAATAGTACAAAATATAATTTTGACGCGCTCTGTCATTTTGTACGGGACAAACGTGCTTCATGTACCTCCTACCCAACACTATTGTTACTACCTTCCACGGCGCTTGCACCCTGAACGTCGACGGCTCCGTCGCTTGCAGCACGCCTTCACGCGATATCGCCGGTCGCCGGACCGACAGCGCTTGAACCTGCCTTGTCTAGTGCGGCAACGGCTATGTAATAATAATAAAAGAATTAATACGTGAAGCAAAAACTTCGTACGCTTTTTTAAGAAAATAGCGCTGATGGAAGTTGATAATATTTCCCAGGCAGGTATAGTACACAAGTGCACTCTCTATTCCTTCACTCACATAGTCCGATGTGACGGGAATCCGACACGACCGGAGAGATCAGGCGCAGGACCGACGGCTTAACGTGCTCTCCGAGACACAGGGGTAGATCACACCTCCGACTTCCCAACTTCGGGCAAATATTGAGAAAATCTTAATAGAAAATATTTATTTTTGAATTAGCCCAACCCGGGACTCGAACCCAGGACCTCATGTCTGTAGTCGAACTTCCCATCCTTATCTATAACATAAATATAGCAAAATATGTTGGTAAGCGCATAACTCAACAACGCCTGGGTCATTTTGACAATCCTTTTTTTAAATGTTCGTGGAAGTCCAAGGATGGTTTTTACATCAAGAAAGGTTAGAATAATTGCTTTTATGTATCCCCATCCAAACGTTTTCTAACAAAAATGTAGAGTCCATTTGACCTTTATTGCTATTCAATAAAGTTCATAATAAATGACAAGTACTCACTGTTGCCTAAGCAATGTAGGTAAGCAATTTTACCGCTGCACAAAGTTCAAAATCAATTAAATAGTCACAACCCGACCAAATTGAATAGTCACAAAATATAAGGGCTATAGATATTTAGTACTGCTGTAATTTTATTCCGAAAATCATTAATTAAGTCTGTTGGATCTGCTAGTACTTTATATAGAAAAGGAGTGCACAATATTTTAAAAAAATCTGTATATCATTTAATAAAATACTATTTTATTAAATTAAAAAAAAGACATTACTCACACTACCGTACACACACACATACATATAGAGTATATGTATTGCGTCTTTGTCAATCGCTGACAATTATGTCAAATGCCATAAGGTTACATTAAAAAAGTTTATACATATTGTCAAAAGCACAACGGTTACATAGTAAAGTTACTACGGTGGTGGTTTCCTTCAAATTTCCGATGTTATACGTAACTTTGTTATTTCTATCTTTCACCCGAACCTTCACCTGTTTATAACAAACGGAACAACAAAAGAATTATCGAAATTGGTCCAGCCGTGAACGCGTAATGCCACGACATAGGAAAATGGGGTTTCACTTTTACATAAATAGATTATGGTAACAACATTTTTTAAGTACTGTTTTTGATAAACCGGTAGCTACTCTTATTTTTTTATCGTTTTCTTCAATAATAAAACCGCAGTAATGTTCAGAGTTATAATTTAAAAAAATATGACAGAATTTCGGACACTAGACTGGGACACTTCGGCCCAAATACATGTGGCTTCGGCCCGAAGCTAATTACCATCCAACCTGTATAGACATACCGTAAAATTGATTGCTAATGAAATAACCATTACCATCTTAGACTAGATTTACCATCAGGTACGCATAAATAGTAATTTAAATAGAATTAATAGTAAAAATAACCGGTCTCTTCTATAAATACCAAGAAAAGGCTCTTGTCTGTCAAGTATTCTTGTCGTGGCCGTATACTTACGTTTTGCACATTCTGTAAGTTGAGATAAACATATTGTTAATTAATGATTCCAAAAATACATGCTAGATCTACTCACGTTAGTGCCGTTTTAATACCCATTTACATAGGTGTTGTTATAAAATATTGTATCTATGGTAAGTCGTCGTCGTCGCTTCAACCGATGGACGTACACGCTGATAGGTCTCACGTAATGACGTCCACAAGGCCCGATCTGGCGCCGCCTAGCTCTATCGGCTTGTGGGAGTTCTGCCTACAGTACGCCGTCCGGTGCGGGGTCTGCCCCCAACGTCCATCGGTCCTTCAGACTATGTGCCCCGCCCATTGCCATGACGGTGACTTTGGTTCTACTACGGATCTCTTAATTTCTGAGTCGATCACGTAGAGAAACTATGAGCATAGCCCTCTTCATCGCACGCTGAGTGACACTAAGCTTCCGCATGAGGCCCATAGTCAGCGACCACGTCTCAGAACCGTAGGTCATCACTGGCAACACGCACTGTTCGACGACTTTGGTCTTATTTGGTAAGAATTATACCGATAAATGTAATCTGTGGCATACTAGAATAAAAACAACAGGTTTATGACTTTTGTTTTAAAGACTTATTGGAACGTTGCTGTATACTTTTTGTGGCCTGCTATCCTTTTGATAAGTCTTTATTTGGCAATTTTCTAAATTCAATCCTTGCAGATTTCGATTTAAAGTATATTTAATATATCGGGTATGACGTGTGATTGCTCATGTTATTTTTGATGCTTATGTTTTAAAATATACTCGAGGTATATAAGGTTTTACTTATAATTATTGATGTATTGTAGATAAAATTATCTATCTTATCACCTCTAGTGTCTGCAATAAAGATGGCATGGTTAATATTGTGATACAATATATTGTAAAGTAAACGGAACCTTAGCACATTGAATTAAAGTACATTTTAAAATAACGGTATCAGATGTTTCTGTTATTTTGAAAAGAACAGATGATAAAGCACCTAATCAATAATACGACCCATTCGAGTGTGGATTTTACCTAAATTTTTGAGATACAAAAAATCTATTTAGTTAGTGACCTCGTTGAATTATAACTGGAATAAGATTTAATGTTATACTGAAAGCTATAATATGACAATCTGTATATAATGATGGAAAGGCTAAACTAAAGAATTTTCATTTACACGTCTCGGTTGTCCTTATCGTCTGTATGTTAATTATTAGTAACATTGAAACACAATAACAAATTTATATAGACAAGGTATTAAAACAGTCACTAAGTGAGCAGGCATTTTATAAACAGAAGTCATACTTTCGTTTTCGCCGACATTTCGCCATAATTTCTCTGAAAGAAGTTAAAATATAGTCTGTTACACTATTATTATTATAAGATGGTAAAGTTAATATTATTTTTCTGTTATAAGTTATTTAAGAAACAAGATCTCATATTACAAATAAACCAATCTCATTAAGTCTTATTAACTAAAACTCGTTCGGATATGACACGCTTTAACGTTCCCATCTCTATGAAAACTTCAGGGTTAAAGGTAGCCTGTGTTATTATCGTCACGTTAGCTCTCTTCCAGAAAATCAGTTCAATCGTTTGTAGTATTAACGGTAATAAACAGACAAAAATAATTAAACTAATATTAAAGTCATCACTAATATTAATTTAACACAATCAAATTTTTATTAATATTATCATAAATTTTAAATTTAAAAAAAAATTGGATCTACTTAGTTGGACTTAGGAACAAAGGGCTCGAGGTAATGCCTTCATTTAAAAAAATAAGACATCACAGCCGCGGACATATTTGGCGGGAAAGAAAAGGAGGCAATCCATGACTTGTCATCAGAAAATATAACAAGGATTTGGCGGGAAAAAGAAGAAAATTTTATCCATGACAGGCTGTCAAAAAAGAAACAGATAAGCAAAAATATTAAAGAGTAAAGTAAAGAGTAGGCCTAATAATTAACGATTAACGAAAATAAAAGATCTAATTGATGTAAATCTCAGTAATAATTCTTAAAGTAATACAGAAGAAAATAAAATTAGCCGTAAATGACATAAGTTTTTAGTACTTATTGTACGCATTTAGTAAATCGAAGTTATTTAAAAATTACAAACGTACACATGTATTTTATTGATTATAAATGTTAATTGAGGTACCTGCATGAATACGGATTTAGTAGGAAAACGTTACATTCATTTTAATAACCTCCTTTGAATGGGTAAGGCAATGCTAGGAAAATTTAAAAAAAAATGCAACATAACGTAAGAATATCAAATTAATATGGAAAATAATTAATTTCGTGCTCGTAGCACATATGGACGTAAAATTGTTATTTCTTTGCATTTTCGTCGTGAGCCTGCGGGCCGTGAGCCACTATAGAGCAGCAAGCATACAAATAAGCGTAAATGTGTTTAAAAATGCAAAAATTAATTATATCAAATGTGACCCTCACAAATATCCCCATAACATCTGTAGCGTCGACCAATATTGTTACTACATTTGTAGCCCTTACTAGTATTCTTATAACCTTTGTAGCCCGGAGCAGTACCTACATAACATTTGTAGCCCAGGGCAATACTAACATAACATTTGTGGGCAGCACCAATATCTTAATAACATTTGTAGCCCCAGGCAATACCAACATATCATTTGTGGGCCGCTCCAATATCCTAATAAAATTTGTAGCCCGGACCAATACTTACATAACATTTTTAGCCCGGGGCAATATCCTCATAACATTTGTAGCCTCGATCAATATTCTCATTACATTTGTAGCCCGAACTAATATTCTCATAGCCTTTGTAGCCCTGAGCAATACCTACATAACATTAGTAGCCCGGAGCAATATCCTCATAACATTTGTAGGCTCGACCAATATTCTAATTACATTTGTATCCCGAACTAATATTCTTATAACCTTTGTAGCCCATAAATAATAATAAATGTTTGACAGATTTAAAAGAATGTATGTATGGGTTAAGAATGAATGAATTAGTCATCAAATGTTTACTCTACGCTGATGATCAAGTAATACTTGCGTCATCCGCTAACGAGCTTCAGGAGATGCTAAATATTATGAATGAAGCTTTGAAAGGGAAAGGAATGAAAGTGAATGTAAACAAAACGAAAGTTATGCTTTTTGAACGAGATGAATCTATGATGAATGGCAATATTTTGATAGATGGGGAACAAGTGGAAGAGGTGAAAGAATTTGTATACTTGGGATCTAAATTTACAAAAGATGGAACATGTGAAAGTGATATCGAAAGGAGAGTGAATGCAGGGAATATGGTAAATGGTGCTCTGCATGCTTTTATGAATAGCCAGATGGTGTCTCAAAGGGCTAGACTGGCAGTGCATGCTGGAGTGTTGGTGCCAACACTTATGTATGGTAGTGAAAGTTGGGTATGGCAGAAGAATCACAAAAGTAAAATAAATGCGGTAGAGATGAGAGCGTTGAGAAGCATGAGTGGATTAAAACTGAGTGACAGAGTAAGAAATAGTGTGATAAGAGAACGTTGTGGTATAAAAGAAGACGTAGTGACTAAAATTGAGAAAGGTATGCTTAGATGGTTTGGGCATGTAGAGAGAATGAATGAAAGGAGACTGACAAAAAGGATTTATGAGTCAAGAGTGAATGCGAAAGTTGGAAGGGGAAGACCGAGGCGAACGTTCCTGGACCAAATCCAGGACATTTTAAATAACGGCCAGGTCAAGAGTACTCTAAACCGACGAACTTGTATGAAAGATTTAATGAGATTGAAAGAAGCGAAGGAGATATGCAAGGATCGTGGCAAGTGGAAGGATGTTGTCTCTGCCTACCCCTATGGGAATAAGGCGTGATGCTATGTATGTATGTATGTTTGTAGCCCAGAGCAATACCTACATATAATTTGCAGTTGGGGGCAATATCCTCATAACATTTGTAGCCCGGGGCAATACCAACATAACATTTGTGTTCCTTCTATCGACCCATGTCATAGAAAATTGCAATACACTATTATTAATTAATCTATGCTTCGGACTACAACAAAAAATTATAAAACGTAGTAATAATTTTACTCACCTTCAAAGTGCCTAAAAATTAATAATTTATCTTACATATCACGTAAAAATTTCAATGAAAAATTTAAACATCATTATTCTATCAATCTATCAAAATGACTGAAAAGAAAATTATTTTCTTTAGCTCTATTCTTTATACGAACTAACGTCAACATAGTTTTATGCCAGGTAACTGATATATCAAACGGATCTTCTTCTAGAAACCGCTTTGGAAAACAGTTGTTATATTTTGATCTATAACTATTCTTTCAAACCAAGGGATTTATTAATTATTAACTTCGTACCGGCTCAGAATGATTAAATACAAAAGCTGAATGATAATTGCAGAATATTTCGACTTTAATTTAATTAATGTAACTTTGTAAATAGCTTACGCCCAGATTCCCGCCAAAATCCGTAAAATGTCATAGTTGCGATCAGAAATGGCTGGTTGTCAAAATGTCAGAATGACATGTCCAAAACAGAAGTATTCTCCAAATTTTTCTTTTTATTTGGTAGTGGTTTTACAATATAATGACTGCCTCATTGGTCTAGTGGTTAGCATGTTCGAATACAGACATGAGGTCTTGGATTCGAGTCCCGGGTCGGGCTAATTCAGAAATCAATATTATTAAGTCGGTCCTGCGCCTAATCTTTCTGTCCGGTCGTGTCGGACTATGAGAGTGAAGGAATAGAGAGTACCTTTGTGTATTATGCCTGCCAATCCGCAGTGGAACAGCGTGGTGGGTCTATGCTCTAAAAACCCTCTCTCATAAGAGCGAGGAGGCCTGTGCCTCAGCAGTGGGACGTTAATGGGCTGCTGCTCACCTTACAATTCAACTATTCCTTAAAAATCGTACAAATTTTCCGTGTCATCTTCGACAAACTTGACACTGGCGAGATAATCTGTGCTTAATTAAAAAAAAACCCATTCAACAAAGAATAAGAAATGTAATTTTTAATTTTTGAACGACGGTACGACACAAATGTTTGGTAGGCAGGATGGCTTTTCTAAGGGTTAGCGAAATTGTTGTTTTTACTATATTTCAATATATTTTTTTCATATTTACTCACCTTTAAACCTTCCCTGGACTTCCTCGAATAATACAAAACCAAAATAAGCCAAATCAGTCCTGCCGTTTTAACGAACAGCAATTGTTTTTTATATATTATATTAGTTCTGCTATTAAATAAGTTACATAATCATCAAATACCACGCTTTGAGTGTTAAATTTACGTGTATGTAGACGAAGTTGCGTGGGTTAGCTATATATGTATTAAACACAAACAAACAATCTAAACTATCCGCGATTGACTTGTATTTTAGTAAATTTAAACTTTTTTGATGTAATCGGCCACTACAGTTTGTTCGCGTTAAGAATGCAGTGAGTCATCGTTTATGTACGCTGGGACACCCGACCAGCATCGGGAGTGGGGGTCTCGGCGAGGGGGAGACCTCTTAATCCTCTAGCTCTAAAACCCAGCGGAACCCTCTTCATCCATTAGTGAAATATAAGAGGAGCGCTTGCACATTTCTTTCTGATGTCCCGGATTAGTTCGACTGAGAGTCAAAAGACAAATACACGCCGCCTGGAACCCCACCCCACGTGAGAGGGAGCATCGACCGTGTTTTCCCTCTCTCGCTCGTGGGCCTCTTTTAGGGAGATGACAGTCTCAAAGAAGAGGGCTACTCGCGCCCACAACGTCTTCCAGCGAAAGATCCGCGCCATGCAGTGAGTCATCATGCTACCTCCGCCCCGTAACCAATAAAATCTTCAAATTACATGGTCAATCATGATAACTCACTGCATACTTAACGCGAACGAACTGTAAATACAGATTTTCCATATTCGGAAATTGCGGGTGTAACACCGCAACAAGATATTGTTCTAAATTATTTTATATTGGTAAATTGGTAGTCTGTTATTCCTAAAATTTCCTAAATCCGCCCTAGCGAGGATCGAACCCGGGAACCCGGTTAGCATAGCGAGTGCTCGCACCACTGCACCTGCGAGGCCTGCGAATACATTTAGTTACAAAATTGTATTGATGTTCCATTAGACGTTGTGATCGGTTACAATCAGGTAAGATCACCGTAAGAAAGAAACAACATATATTGGGATATTTATTTTATAACAATACATAATTATTTTTAAGTTTATTTACCTTGAATTACCAAGTTCCAGTCCCGGATAATAATTAACACGTTCCCTGCGCCATCATTTTCAAAGAACTTTCAGCTGGTGCTTTAGAGACCTAAAAGATTTCTTAACTAACCTACCCTTTCTTGCTTTAGGGATGTAATCATTCTCCTAAAACTACATTTTAGAGTCTCCGAGAGTAGTCTTTTAGAGTCGCTCATTATTATATTAAATACTTTGAATGACTTGAAACACAATACTAACGTTGATACAAACTAAGAACTGTGACTAGGCGAATATTGCTTCATTCCCCTGTGCTACCCCTCTTATACCATATGCTCCACTCAAAATAATCGCCCCACTCAAAAATAATAAGTCCCCCAATCGCAGTCGTCGTGAAAACTACGATTTCTTATATTTGAGAATTTCCGGACTGCGTTAAACCGGAGACAGTGCATGTAAACGTTTAACTTATATAAAACCACAAATAAAACAATCATGATCGCTAACACTACTGTGCGTTAGGAACCTAATCAATCACTATTTAAAAAAAAAACCGGACTGAATTTGTTATGGGTTCTTTTCGGATCAGGGCGCGAAGGAACCCTAATAACTTTGGATTTTAAGTGGTTCTTTAGTACCATCATCAGACGTATTTTAGAATCAGTGTGAAAAAAAAAATTATTTGACGATTCAAAAGTTCTGTAATATGCCTACTTGAATAAAGATGTTTTGATTTGATTTATGTCCTTCAACTCACCTTTAAATAAGAAGCAAATATGTATATTTGTCTAACTAATAGTAAAAGAACTTTACCCGTTAGAGCCTCCCGCAAGGAGTGAAACAACACGATTATAGGCAACGCTCAATACGAAAGTCCCGCACGAGATCTAATAGATCTTGTAATGCAGCGAACGTGTTAACCTAGCCGACTCGAAGCGTGGGATTTGTAATTCCCCCACGTATCAGTTTTAATTTAATAACTTGAGTATTAGAAGAGTTACTTTCTCCATATTTTATGTAATCATAAAAGCATAATGAAGAAACCTCTTATCGTTTATAATTTTTATATTATCGAAATCTCAAATCGTTTAAAAATATGGTTTACGATAACAAAATACCCGAATTTTTGATACATGTTATTTCTCTCACTCGAACAAGTGCGGTATTACCGCAAGGAGAGAGCGAGACAACTATACGACACGGTTATCGTTTTCCTCGATAATATTATTTCTCTCATTCTAACAATTGCGCGGTATTATCGTAAGGAGTATATTGAGTTTTCTCAATATTTTGCCCGAAGTGGGGAAGTTGGGGGTGTGATCCACCCCCGTGCCTGAGAGTGAAGGAATAAAGAGTGCACTTGTGTACTATGCCTGCCAATCCGCAGTGGAGCAGCGTGGTGGGTCTATGCTCTAAAAACCCTCTCTCATATGACGGAGGAGGCCTGTGCTCAGCAGTAGGACGTTAATGGGCTGCTACTTACTTTACCGTAAGGAGAGAGCGAGACAACTGTACGACACTGTTTTCGTTTTCGTCGATTATTTATTATTCCTCTCACTCTAACAACTGCGCGGTATTACCGTAAGGAGAGAGCGAGACAAATGTGTTCTTCGATTTGTAACAGCCGCGCATATCGCTCAGTCGTCCCATGGAAGCGCAACAGTTATCACGTGATGTTCTCATGACTCCATTTAATATTTCCATACAAATTTTCCTATACAATCTATTCATATGAGAACATAAAAAAAATGTAAATCGAGGTAGAACACATTTATTTATTTTAAAAGGCATATAAAATGTATAACAATAAAAAAACGATATACAAAGTGATTAACTATCTTACAATATTAATAAACACATTTTGATTTATATTTTAATAATTCTTATATCACATAAAAATGTCTGTGTTATTTTACTTTTCATCATCATCATCATCAAAGGTGTCATTAGCACTATTGTCTGTCTTCGTTTTCGGAACCGGTCTCCTAACGTCTTGTTTAGAATAATAACAAAAAAAAACATCAAGTTTGTGTGCTTTGCTGTGTGTGTGTCTTTGTAAATGTGTCTGTGTATATTTTACTTATATCCAACTCACATCTCCCAGGATTATTTTATTTATTTATCAGCATCATTAGCTTCAACTGTCGTGAATGGATTGAAATCCCCCAATTTAACAAGCTGCACGGATATATCCCATAGTTTCTTTGCCGTGTCATCATTAAGGGCCTTTCTGTCTGGTCTTTTTACAACACAATCGCTGAAATAAACTCACCATTTAAAAACACTTTCAGATAGATATTCTCCACAAATTGCAACCTTACTGTAAGCCGTTGAGGAGTTCCATTAATCATCATATTTGACTACGACAATTACTTGACCATACCGACGTTACGACAGGTGACTCAAATATCCCGATAGCCTATAAAAGATTCTGCCGTGTGAGTATGTTAATTTGCTCCTAAGAATTGAAGAGTTCCGTTACTTTGTCAGGGAACCCATGATCAAAACCTGACCAAACTATCAGTAAACAACCGTTGAAGTATATCCTCTCTAATAAAGAACGATTCATCCAAAACGGTTGGCGTGATCTCGCTTAATGCAAATTTAAGACTTATACGGTTTTCTCATGAATGGCATCATCAGAACTGGATAAAAAAAATGGGACCCCACGACAAGCATCACCTTTATAAAAAAGAATCATCGAGATCGTTTCACCCAGGCGGAAGATACAAGTTAACAAACAAAAAAACACTGCACAACCTTCGTGACGCTAATTACCTTTTACTCCGTACAAATTTTATCCTCATGTTCCTAAAGAAGTTTCACTTCAAATATATACATATATGTTGGGGAATATGGGAGAGAAGAAAGCATAGCATAGGGCATAGAATTCCCCGACGACATCGTCAGTAGTGGGTTCTAAAATTCAATTTCCATACTGTGGGCGTTGGTGGGTAATGTTGGTGCAATCAAACACTTTATTAATCAACTCAGATTATAATATTCAATCACTTAATGTTCCCGACAACAATTTACACAAACACATTACCAATAATAGTTAGAAACGCGACCATTTCAAAAGTCGACTACTGCGGCGGGCTGTCACTCCATAGCTAGAGCTAACAGCACGCACGACAATTGACTCTGTTCAGCGCCGATAGATAGATGGCGCCGGCGTTCCGCAAACTATTTGACTCTGACATATACTCGTATATGTAAATATATATCCAGCTGTCTATTGACTCATTACGATACCTCTGGAACCATAAGGCGTAGAAACTTGAAACTTAGTAGAAATTTTACTTTTGCCGAGTAGAAGTCAGCTAAGAACGGATTTTGCGAAATTTCGCCCGCAAGTGGGGTTGCGGGGGTGTTAATTAAAAAAAAATCAAATTTTGACATTAAAAAAAATTCACACTTCACATTTACAAACTATATCTTTGGCGGTGAGTAAAACTTGGTCAGAATTTCTTTTTAAGTAACGGAATCTATCAAAAGTATTTTTTTGGAAATTCCACCCTCAAAGGGCTTAAATTGTTTGCCTAAATGAATGAACATTCTACACATAAAATTATATATATATAGGCAGTCGATAGTGGCAGTGGCAGTCCGGCACACATCTCTCGGTAGTTCCCGAGTGACGGTCGGCTGGAGCAGTCGACTATTGAAACTGTCGCGTTTCTAACTATTATTGGTAATGTGTTTGTGTAAATTGTTGTCGGGACCATTAAGTGATTGAATATTATAATCTGAGTTAATTAATAAAGTGTTTGATTGCATCAACATTACCCACTAACACCCACAGTATGGAAAATTGAATTATGGATGCCATTAATGACGATGTTGGCGTAGACCCATACGCCTCTATGCTTTATGCTTTCCTTCTCTCTTATTCTCCGACACATATATGTATCTATATAAAATTGTAATATATATAAAAACTTAACTAAAATTACAAATGTAAAGTTCATTTCAAACTTAAAAATCTTATTAAAATTTAATTATTAACCCAGCTGACCCGAAGCGGGGGATTTGAAATCCCCCATGTTTGAGTATACATTTTCGAGTATTAGAAGTTTTTTTTAGTAAAGTAACGTTTTTTTTAATAAAAATATAGTTTCATTTAACTGTACTAACACGATGGAGCGTAAATAATGCGCATGAAATATTTTGAAAACTAGTGCTATCGTCTTGTTATCTCTTGGTTTCCTAACATCGTTGTATGATACATACCTGTAATATAACCCGGTTTCGTTTGCGCATTTCTCGTCAACTGCGCAGTAAATGGTTGTTTGGGCTCCCAGCTCAGGAGATTTGACGAATGGATAAGAGAGAATACCAAAAAGCTTTCTTGCTCCTCTGAATAGAACATTGTCAATATGTCGACCCAACTCTGTCCTTATAACACCGGGGTGTAAGCTATAAGTGTTAACACCTTCGATGTTATGCTCCTAAAATATGCAAAACATAGGTATTTATTAATCTAATTAAGCGAATAAAAGTTCCGCTGCATTTGCTGTTAGAATAAATACAAATTTTAAGAAATTAAGAACCGCCTTCAAAACATACTTACAAATATTAAAAGTAAGTAAGTAGCAGCCCAATAACGTCCCACTGCTGGGCACAGGCCTCCTCACTCCGAGGAGCGAGGGTTTTTAGAGCATAGACTCACCACGCTGCTCCACTGCGGATTGGCAGGCATAGTACACAAGTGCACTCTCTATTCCTTTACTCTCATAGTCCGATGTGACGGGAATCCGACACAACCGGAGAGAGATCAGGCGCAGGACCGACGGCTTAACGTGCACTCCGAGGCACGGGGGGAAGCTCACCACCAACTTCCCAACTTCGAGCAAAATATTGAGAAAATCTTAATAGAAAACTCAATATCAATTTTTGAATTGGCCCGAACCGGGACTCGAACCCAGGACCTCACGTCTGTAGTCGAATATGCTAACCACTAGACCAATGAGGCAGTCATTGGTCTAGTGGTTAGCATATTTACAAATATTAAAATGCTCTAAAAAGTAAAAAAAAAAGTGTACTTCGTATTCTTATATTCGGAGCCGGCGTAAGCGAAGGTAGGTGTGTCCCACGTGTCTCTTGGCAACTCCGGCGCCCATCACACCTATGGCTTGTTTGTGTAGTTAGAATCTATACCTATAGGTGTAGGTACCTTGGCTGACACCGACTCCAAATATAAGAATACGGTTTATGATTTTTAGTGAAGCAGAAATACACTAACAAATTTGTCAGAATATGTGTACAACGTGTTACTCAAATGATACCGCACCGTTTAATTAAAACAACTTTGCAAAGTGAAATTTACATTGACATTACCACACGCGGGATCGAACCCGCAACCTTTTACGTTATAGGTCAGTTATTTTGCCACCCCGCTATCACCAGTCTTTTATATGGTAATCAACACTCATACGTANTAACTAAGACAATTACTTGACCATACCGATGTTACAGTAGGTGACTCAAATATCCGGATAGCCTATAAAAGATTCTGCCGAGTATCGTTAATTTGCTCCTAAGAATTGAAGAGTTCTGTTACTTTGTCAGGGAACCCATGATCAAAACCTAACCAAACTATCATTAAACAACCGTTGAAGTATAGCCTTTCCAATAAAAAAGAATCATCGAAATCGGTTGGCGTGGTTTTGAGTTATTCATCCATTTGTCGTGCACATGCTTAATGCAAATTTAACACTTATCTGGTTTTTTGATGGATGCCATCATCAGAACTGTATTTTAAATGATGAGCACCACCTTTCATTTAAAATCATCAAGATCGGTCCACCCAGTCGGAAGATATGAGGTAACAAACATAACCTGTTTGGACTTGACTTTAGTTATTCACAGAAGCAAATTATTCCACATTGTAACATACAACACTATTTTAAAGGAGTAACCGTTGAGTTTCTTGCCGGTTTCTTCTCAACGGATTTAATTTTCCGAACCGGTGGTAGATTTGTTACCAACGGACAGACTACTGACGACTCAAAAGTGCTTTTTGAGCCTACTTGAACAAAGAATATTTTGATTTGATTTGAAGCTTGTAGATGACATGCTACAGTAGCAGTTAGTTCAATTATTTCTCCTTACGATTCATTACTTCTTTTTTATCTAAACTAATAATATAACAAATCAAATCAAAAATATCTTTATTCAAGTAGGCATATTACTTTTACAGCACTTTTGAATCGTCAAATTATATTTTTTTTCCACACTCTGATTCTGATGATTCTGATTCTTCCGCCTCTGATGATGGTTCTCAAAATCGGCTTAAAATCTAAAGTTACGAGGGTTCCTTCGCGCCCCGATCCGAGAAGAGCCCACAACAAACTCAGTCGGGTTTTTTTTTTTTTTGTTATCATCATCATTACAATATCATATTAGTTTAATATATTTCAATTCAAATTAGAGCAGTTCGTTCACTCCCACGCGTTTCTATCGTCTAAGTACTCTTGCAACTTATAATACGATTTTTCTATCAACTTTCTTTTAACAAAGACTTTGAATTTATTAATTGACATTTCTAAAACGTCTTGTGGGAGTTTATTATAGAAACGTATACAGTTACCCTTAAATGAGTTGTTAATCTTATGCAGCCTACTAGAATTTACAACAAGTTTGTTTTTGTTTCGTAAGTTATATGATATACATTCACTCTTTTTATTAAAAGAGTCAATTTTTTTGTGTACGTACAACAAGTTTTCTAACATAGGCTATATTACATTTTCAAAAAAATAGGGATCCCTAAGAAAAATGTATGAATGTAACCCAAGGTGTAAAAAATTGGTCACAAAATATCTGTCATCGCCTGCGCTGCAGAAAGTATTGATGATAGAACAAATAAATGTTCTACGACATTATAGAAGACATTAATATCTACAAAAAAGTCCGGGATACCATATGTCCAACTACTGTAGTTATGCCACTATAGTTACATTTTAAACGTTAATAAAAGCGCCGACAATAATCAAACCATTAACTTATAAAAGACTGTTTATATATGTAAATTCTAATTTTAAACAAAATAATGATATTCATCTATACGAAAGCGAAAGATTCATAGAGTCATACTCTTAAAACGTTTGTTATTATTTACGCTTCATCGTGTTAGTACAGATAAATGAAACAGAACTTGAAAAATTCATTACTTAAAAAAAAAAACAATAATGTAACACAATCAGCCAACGCTCGGGTCAACGCACGTGGCTGCCACCGCTGATCCGTCATTCAGTCAGCTGATTGTGTTTCATTGTCGATTTTTATTCATTAATGTAATGTAGTATTTATGTAACTATAATTTTATTTAGCTACCATGATGGAGCGTATATAGTGCTAATAAAACGTTTTGAAAAAGTCAGTTGTCATTAGTATTATCGTCTGTCTTCGCTTTCGGGAGCGGTTTCCTAACACTTTGTATGTATTTCTAAATTGTTCAAAATTAAAGGTCATACGGTTAATATAAATCAATATTCTATACAAAACCAGTTGACCTTCACTTTAGCCCTTTAAATCCCATAGTTACAAGGTCATCTATCTATACCTTTAAATATAATTTGCGTATTTCAAAATAACAACTTTAGTTTGAATGCATATAAAAGTCTTGCCGGTACTGATATGTCTACTTGTTGCGGCTAGTCTCTGAAACGGATCTGACCGGGCATGGATGCTTCGGAAAGTTTCTGCATCTAATTGGCCGGGAGGAGTCAACCGTTTGCCAACACTGTGGTGCAGCTGTCGACTCAACGCATCACATTGTGGCAGATTATGCAGCCTGGGGACCTCAACGTCACCTCCTGGTGGCGCTGATTGGCGGTGATCTTTCGCTGGGGAGCATTATAGGTGCGACGCTCTCCACTTATAGGATGTGGGCCGGAGTATCCTACTTTTGCGAGACCGTAGTCTCGCTCAAGGAAGCCCCGAAGGCAGCAGAAGTCCTCTGTTGGACTCATTTGAGGTACCAGGGACGAGTGCGAAAGTAGAACACCTGGTGCCTCACTTACGAATGAAGAGGATTCCGCTGGGTTTTAGTGGGAATTGCGAGGTCTCCTCCCTCGTCAAGTCCCACACTCCTGACCTGTAAATCGGGGTTCGGATTGATCTATTTTGACGGGATTTTAACTGGTAGATAATTATTTAAAGGAGCTACTTTTATTTCAGTTATAGACTTTAAAAATATACAAACGCTGTGTCCCAAACAGGTTTCAAACACTAACAATAATTGACCGTACTTGAATCGTTTTTTTTTGTATGAATATATAAAGTTTAGGTTCCCGTCTACGATTCGTTTTAACGAGATAAAAAAGACTTTGTTACTAAGCATCAATTAACAATGACTATTTTATGAAGACTGTAAAACGTATGTAAACAATTCAAGACATTAACTTCTATTGAATTTGGGGAAATAATTGATAGGAAACATTATGTAAAGGTTATAGATTTAAATAATCGTTAAATATATATAACTTCGTAATATAGAGGTATGTGATTAATCTAAAGTGAATAAAACGAAACTCATGCTTTTGGAACGAGATGAATCTATGATGAATGGCAATATTTTGATAGATGGGGAACAAGTGGAAGAGGTGAAAGAATTTGTATACTTGGGATCTAAATTTACAAAAGATGGAACATGTGAAAGTGATATCGAAAGGAGAGTGAATGCAGGGAATATGGTAAATGGTGCTCTGCATGCTTTTATGAATAGCCAGATGGTGTCTCAAAGGGCTAGACTGGCAGTGCATGCTGGAGTGTTGGTGCCAACACTTATGTATGGTAGTGAAAGTTGGGTATGGCAGAAGAATCACAAAAGTAAAATAAATGCGGTAGAGATGAGAGCGTTGAGAAGCATGAGTGGATTAAAACTGAGTGACAGAGTGAGAAATAGTGTGATAAGAGAACGTTGTGGTATAAAAGAAGACGTAGTGACTAAAATTGAAAAAGGTATGCTTAGATGGTTTGGGCATGTAGAGAGAATGAATGAAAGGAGACTGACAAAAAGGATTTATGAGTCAAGAGTGAATGCGAAAGTTGGAAGGGGAAGACCGAGGCGAACGTTCCTGGACCAAATCCAGGACATTTTCAATAACGGCCAGGTCAAGAGTACTCTAAACCGACGAACTTGTATGAAAGGTTTAATGAGAATGAAAGAAGCGACGGAGATATGCAGGGATCGTGGCAAGTGGAAGGACGTGGTGATGCTATGTATGTATAATAATAATGAGTTTGTATGTTTTTGCTTAATAAAGTGAGTGCTAATGACTATAGCAGCAGTTTCTTCGGAATAAGTTCGATATAGATGAAGACGGCAAAAACTAGTTCGTTAATAAAATTCCGAGTAATTACATTATTAAAATATCACAGTTCAATGTCAAAGGAAGGATGGTGCAAAAAGCAGTTACAAAAATTGTGTTTTGAATTCGTATTATAATTCCTTATAAATGTGAACATTATATTTGTTTTACTTGGAAAATAACCAAAGTTGCTCGTTTTAAATGTAAAAAAAGCTAATAATGCATATGTTAATGCACATAAGATTATTGCAATTATAAAGCAAAGTCCAAGGCTCAATGTCCAGTGGCGTAACTATACGTTGGCAGGGCTGGCAAAATGGCTCCTGGCCCAAGAAGGCCCCGGCCGAAGAGGTGCTCGAAGCACACAGGACAAGACAGGTTATGCCACTTTTTTTTGTCGCTGCATTTACGCACCCCGACTGAAGGTCGGGAGTGTGGAACTCCGCGAGGGTACAAACTCGCAATACCCACTAAAACCCAGCAGGACCTCCATCAACCATGAGTGGGGAGCCAGAGGTTCATTCATGTATTCCTCTCTAGCCCCTCGGTTGCAGCTCAAAGATATTCTACAGGGGGAGGAGTTGTACGAATTCTTACCCTTCGTCGGGGCTGGAGTGCTTAGGCGGCATTCACCCTCTCCCTTTGTCGTGCCTCCTTAAGCGAGATGACAGTCTCGCAAAAGGAGACAACCGCTCTCCAGGCCTGCTCACTGGCAAGTATTGCTTCTATAATACTTGCCAGTGAGAGGTCTGTGCCGATCAGCGACGTCAAAATGAGTCGCTGACGTCCCCAGGCGGGGCATTCTGCCACAGTGTGGTCTGCTGTGTCTAACGAGGCACCGCACTAGGTTATGCGACTTGGCTATTCTGACTATTGAACATTCTGTGGCCAGGTCTTTAAATTTTGGTTATGTAATAGAAACTTTTAAACCGACTTCAAAAAAAGGAGAACGTTATCAATTCGTCTGCATTTTTTAAACTCCAGTTCTGATGATGGCATCCATGATAAAACCAGATAGTCTTAAATTTGCATTAAGCAAGTGCGCGACAAATTGACGAATAACTCACAATGACGCAAGCCGATTTCGATGATTCTTTTTTTATTGGAAAGGATATACTTGAATGTTAGTTTGATTAGGTTTCCATCATGGGATCTCTCACAAAGTAACGGAATTCTTCAATTCTTAGGAGCAAATTAACGATACTCGGCTGAATCTTTTATAGATTATCCGGATATTTGAGTCACGTTGGTGTGGTCTAGCGATTGTGATAGCTAAATATGATGATCAATGAGACTCCTCAACGGCTTACAGTGAGGGTGCGATTTATGGCAGAATAGATAACTGTCTACAATCAAATGGCAATGACCTTACCTATATTCAGAAAAACTTGAAAGTTTACTTAAGATGAGTGAGTTGTGCCGGAGTTGCCAAGTGGACACGCGGGACACACCTACCTTGGCTGACGCCGACTCCGAATATAAGAATACGAAGAATTCTAAAAATTCATATTTATTTGTACCAGTTTGTTTTGAAGGCGATTCTTTTTTTGTTAAAATTTTTATTTATGCAGAATAAAAGGGACTAAAAAAATATTTTTTAATTCCCCATTATTAACTTTATTTAAATTAAATTGTGATTTTGATTCATTGTAAATGAATGAAGGTTTTCTCAAGATGTTCCTTCATCGAAAGGCTAGCGAGTGGAAGATGAGTCTATTGATGAAGGCTTACGTGGGGATTATAGCTCATTCCCTCTCACCTAAGAAAGAAGGCATTTGCCCAGCAGTGGGACGTATATAGGCTGGTGAATATGAATTAATGTATAAACGCATGGTCTTGAAAATAAAATTGTTATTAGTATTGGATAACTATAACACGTTTACATTCACTTTCATTCATTTTCCTTTCAAAGTTTTATTCATAATATTTACCATCTCCTGTAGCTCATTAGCGGATGACGCAGGTATTACTTGATCATCAGCGTAGAGTAAACATTTGATGAGTAATTCATTCATTCTTAACCCATACATACTTTCTTTTAAATCTGTCAAACATTTATCCATGAATAGGTTGAACAGCCATGGTGACGCAACACATCCCTGTCGAACACCTCTTTCGACAGGAAACCACTCCGTGTACGCTCCGTTTATTCTGACACAGGCACTAGAACCCTCATAGAGAGACTTCAATGCTTGGATCAGACAACCGCTCACCCCATACGTAGATAACGTTGACCACAGCTCATTCCTCACCACTCGATCATAGGCCTTTTCTAAATCTACGAACGCGCAATAAACTTTTTGGTGTTTAGCCAAACATTTTTCAGTTATGCACCGTAAAGAAAAGACCTGATCCGTACATCCCATTCCTCTTCTAAATCCCGCTTGCACGTCCCATATTTTCTCATCAGTTTCATTAATCACCCTTTCAATTAATATCTTTGCATACAATTTGCCGACGACACTAAGAAGGCTGATACCGCGGTAATTTTTGCACTCCTGCTGTGACCCTTTTCCTTTATATAGAGGGACAATTACGGCCTTGCTCCAATCTCTTGGGACTTGACCTTTCTCCCAGCATATATTGAAAAGGCAGTACAGCTGAGCTACCACAATCCCGCGGCCAGCCTTCAGCATCTCGACTGACACTCTGTCATACCCAGCAGCCTTACCTGATTTCATACCTTTTATCGCTTTCATGATGTCATCCATACTAATCTCGCTATCACTTGTCTTACATTCATTGCTATCCGCAGAGGCCATATTTACCTCTGCTTCATTTCTTTCAAACAAACTTTCAAAATGATCCTTCCATCTCTTCAATATCCATTCTTCTTCTTTTATTAAACTTCCATCTAAACTTCTGATTTTACAAAGCTCCGAGGTAGTAGATCTCCCTCGGGCAATTTGTATTGATTTCCAGAAAAACTTTTTGTTCGACTGAAAATTATGAGAAAGTCTCCTATCATACATATCGCTGCATTCTTCTTTTTTCTTTCTTACAGGTTCTTTCACGATTCAGATTTTTGTAAGCCAAGGATTTATTTACTAATTTTGTTTTACTTTATTTTCATAGTAATTTTAGTTGATTTCAGTTTTTGTTTTTTCTGTATTTTGTTATGTGGTACACTTCCTTTACTTGTAAATTTAAATTGTAAACTAGGATAAGTGAAAAAAGGTAAAGGTAGGAGTGAGAGTTTTTAAAGCATAGACCCTCACACTGCTCCACTGCGGATTGGCAGGCATATTACACAAGTGCACTCTCTATTCCTTCACTCTCATAGTCCGATGCGACGGCAATCCGACACGACCGGAGAGATATCAGGCGCAGGACCGACGGCTTAACGTGCTCTCCGAGGCACCGATCACACCGATCCATAAGCGGGAAAAGTACCTTTCAATAATAATAATAATAATAATAAATATGCAAACCGTACGACAGGACGAATACGGAGGAAGTGGGAGAGGTGTTTTGGAATTGCCAAATATTTTGTTCGCGGCTTTTCCCTTTCGTATTGAAGAATATTTGATAAACTTAGAGTCTATATATAGAAATAATAGTATAATCGTATAAGAAATGTTTTATTGACCATAGCACGTATATATTTGTTTATATTGTTTTTCCTAGAATAAAGTTGTTTGTGCAATTAATGTAAACCCTGTGATTGGCAAATAACAGAACGCCAATCATAATTGTTCACGAATAAAGAACCAACTAGCATCGTTTGCTTGTCACAATAGTGTACGCGTGTCAGTCGTAAATACGACATAATAGAAAGCCAATTCGGCGTAAACTTCCTGCTGAACAACAGTTCGATCGCATACATTATAACCTCATCTGGTGACAATTGGACGGCGGGGCGTTGGGTGAAGAATCTGGTGGCATTTTTATTGACCCTGAATCGGCAATCTTCGCGAGTGTGAGCTGTCGAAGGGGCTCACATATTTTGACATATAAATCAAGCGCATATGCCTCAAAAATTTGAGGCATGCGCAATGTTGCGGACGGCAGCTGCGAGCCAGCGTATCGCCGGCGGCGACTAAATCCGATTGGTCAACCCCTCCCTCTCCTACCTCGGCACCTGCGATCGCCCTCTCTCCTACTCATGCCGTCGTATATATATGCCGACCAAGAGAGTTGTATAAAAGGCCTCTCCCAGTTGTACGTCACATTTCGCCTTAGACTTCCGAGCGGAGTAGATTCTCTAAGTGCTACTTGTTAACATGAAGAACTCTGCGAACCGAACCACTGCACACCGACGACCAACGCATAGAACCTGGAAAACCGAACCACAAGCCTGAAGAAACAAACATCGAATATTGAAGAACCGAAGACCCAAAGATCCAAACCCTCAAGCAACGAAGAACTGAAGATCCGAACCCTCAAGAACTGAAGACTGAACACCCAAACCCGCAAGTTCGAAGTACCTGAACCACATACAGTCCACTGAACCCGGAGAACACGCAATTATTTAATCGGAAGACAATGTGACACCCTCGTATCCAAAAGTACGAACTTTCGATACAGGTATAATAAAAAAAATATATTTTGAACTTACCTTTAGCTTCACTGCCAATTCTCTTGAAAATAGAACATTTGCAAGTTTACTTTGAGAGTATGCTTCCAATGCACTATAACGTCGCTTCTCATAGTTTATATCGTCAAAGTTTATGTGGTTATCTAAAAAAACAAATTCCGATTGTATTTTATAGGTAGGAAACTATTATAGTCCAATTTATGGGCATAGGTTCCTCAAATATAACAGAAGTTTTAGATCATAAGCACACCACAGGGATTTGAGTTCATTGCAGAGTCTTTTCAGAACAGAGCGGGAAATAACTCTCGTAACTTTAGATTTTAACTCGTTCTTTAAACATATACTTTAATGTAAAACAAGAATTTATTTAAAAATAAGAATGAAACGCATTCCAGAAACCGAATACAGAAAAATTAAAGAATAACTTGTCATTGTTTAATTTTCAAACTAAAAACGTTTAGCAATAGTTACCATTGCCACGGTTATCAGGGCTACGCATACTATGACAACTATTATTTATTTTATTCATTTATTTATTCTTATTGCACACGAGATGCTAAATATTAGCTAAATATTATGAATGAAGCTTTGAAAGGGAAAGAAATGAAAGTGAATGTAAACAACACGAAAGTTATGCTTTTTGAACGAGATGAATCTATGATGAATGGCAATATTTTGATAGATGGGGAACAAGTGGAAGAGGTGAAAGAATTTGTATACTTGGGATCTAAATTTACAAAAGATGGAACATGTGAAAGTGATATCGAAAGGAGAGTGAATGCAGGGAATATGGTAAATGGTGCTCTGCATGCTTTTATGAATAGCCAGATGGTGTCTCAAAGGGCTAGACTGGCAGTGCATGCTGGAGTGTTGGTGCCAACACTTATGTATGGTAGTGAAAGTTGGGTATGGCAGAAGAATCACAAAAGTAAAATAAATGCGGTAGAGATGAGAGCGTTGAGAAGCATGAGTGGATTAAAACTGAGTGACAGAGTAAGAAATAGTGTGATAAGAGAACGTTGTGGTATAAAAGAAGACGTAGTGACTAAAATTGAGAAAGGTATGCTTAGATGGTTTGGGCATGTAGAGAGAATGAATGAAAGGAGACTGACAAAAAGGATTTATGAGTCAAGAGTGAATGCGAAAGTTGGAAGGGGAAGACCAAGGCGAACGTTCCTGGACCAAATCCAGGACATTTTAAATAACGGCCAGGTCAAGAGTACTCTAAACCGACGAACTTGTATGAAAGGTTTAATGAGATTGAAAGAAGCGAAGGAGATATGCAAGGATCGTGGCAAGTGGAAGGATGTTGTCTCTGCCTACCCCTATGGGAATGAGGCGTGATGCTATGTATGTATGTATGTATTGCACACAAACATACAGATTTTGAAAGAAAACAGAATTATCATGGTACTAGGGCTACGGGTACTATGACAATTTTTACAAGAGCTATTAATTACCATAGAAACGGTTAAGAGGGTTACAATTATCATAGCAACGGTTACCAGAGCTCCGGCTACCATAGCCACGTTTATCGGGGCTACAGGTACTATTGCAACTATTATCAAGGCTACGGTTACCAGGGCTAGTGTGACAATTATTACTGGAGCTACAGTTACCATAGAAACGGTCAATAGGGCTACGTTTATCGTAGCAACTGTTACCAGTGCTAAGTGTATTATAGCAACGGTAACCAAAGCTACGGATATCAGGGCTAGAGGTACGATGGCAACTATTTTCAAGGCTACAGTTATTATAGCTACGGTTACTAGGGCTACGGATACTATGACAATTATTACAAGAGCTATAGTTACCATAGAAACGGTTAATAGGGCTACGATTATTATAGCAAGGGTTACCAGTGCTGCGGTTATTATAGCAACGTTAACCAGAGCTCTGGCTACCATAGTCACGGTTATCAAGGCTACGGTTACCAGGGCTACTGTGACAATTATTACTGGAGCTACAGTTACCATAGATACGGTTAATAAGGCTACGTTTATCGTAGCAACTGTTACCAGTGCTAAGTGTATTATAGCAACGGTTACCATAGCCACGGTTACAAGGGCTACGGGTACTATAACAGTTATTACCAGAGCTACAGTCACCATAGAAACGGTTAATAGGGCTACGATTATCATAGCAACGGTTACCAGTGCTGCGGTTATTATAGCAACGGTTACCAGAGCTCCGGCTGCCATAGTCACGGTTATCAGGGCTACAGGTACTATGGCAACTATTATCAAGGCTATGGTTACCAGGGCTGTGACAATTATTACTGGAGCTACAGTTACTACAGAAACGGTTAATAGGGGTAAAATTATCATAGCAACGGTTACCAGTGCTACGGGTACTATAGCAACGGTTACCAGAGCTGCGATTACCATAGCTACGGTTATCAGGGCTGCGGGCACTATACTTTTTTATTTTATTTTTTTATTTTATTTTATGTTACGCTAGGAGTTTCTCTACGTGATCGAATCAGAAATTAGGAGATTCGTAGCAGAACCAAAGTCACCGACATAGTCCTACGAATCGCAAAACTGAAGTGGCAATGGGCTGGGCACATAGTCTGAAAGACCGATGGACGTTAGGGCCGGAAGGTGCTGGAGTGGCAACCCTGTACCGGACGGCGCATTGTAGGCAGACCCTCCACAACATGGACCGATGACATTAAGAGAGTCACCGGTATTGATAGATATTATAAGGGTAGCATACCCCTATATTATATATCAATCATAAGCTTAATGGAGCAGCATGGGTGGGTCTATGCTCTAAAAACCTTCTCTCCTACGAGTGAGGCCTGTGACTAGCAGTGGGACGATAATTTTATTTTATTTTTTTTATTTTATTTTATTGTAATACCTATACCACCGTTCGTTATTATTGTTTTTCGCTTATTCATCCGGCTTCCGTGGGAATATGGGAAACCCATTTTTAATCAGCATACATGTGACAAGAGTAATGAAATTTTAAGTTAATCGGACATTTAATTATATATACGCACAGGTAATTATATAGTACTTACTAGTATGGGCCATTGATGAGACAGTAACAATTCTTGCTGGTGCACTGTTTTTGATACGAGGTAGAAGCAGCATCGTCAGAAGGAAGTGGGCCAAATGATTAGTGCCAAATTGTATTTCAAATCCATCTTCAGTCACTCCTTGCGGGCACATCATCACACCAGCATTGTTAACAAGGATATTTATATGTGATTCATTATCCAGAATTTTCTTTGAGAATTTCCTTACAGATGTCAAGGAAGTTAAGTCACAATGCTCTACGATAAGAGAGCCTTTCTCAGGTAAATTTTGGCATTGCTGCTCTATAGATATCTTTGCAGCTTCTGCTTTCTCAACATTTCTACATGCCATTATCACTTTAGCACCTAAAAAAATATTTTTGAGAATTACCAGTAAAAAGATTAATGATGATGATGAAATGATGATAATAAAATCTAATCTTATTGGCAAGGAAATACCTATACTCATTAAATATTCTTCTATCTCAAACGAAAAGTCCTATGCACATCCCTATTGTTATAATTTGTCTAATGTTATTGTTATACTTATGTACATAAATTAAATTTGCTTTATGGACAAAAATTTTAAGGTGGTGCATAAAGTTTTAGTTAAATAAACATACTTATGCTTAAATGTATTCATTATAGTATGTTATGATGAGGATTATACAATATAATGACGATGAGGGTAGGCAAATATTACATACTTTACACTTATTCTCAGACCAATCAAATATCCATATAAGAATTACAAAAAATCAGTCAAAGCATTTTGTAAGAGTTGGACATGGCTGATATATTGGTCATGATATATTTCAAACATATACACACATATGTGTGCGAACAAAATCACAAACGCTCACACAACACATTCATATATACACAAATGAGACATTCTTACAAAAGTGTTGTTATTTAAAATTATTGAAATGTTAAGATTTATCTTTAAAAAGCTTAAATAAATTTTATACTGTAATAGTGAATGAGCAAATCAAAATCAGTACAGGGGCCCTTGCAATTAGTTTGTACACAAATTTTTGTATTTAATAAACATCTTTCATTTCATTTTTGTTTATTTATCATATTAACTAACATTTATACCATTATCATATGAGTATGGTGACACCTAATGATTTGTTTAACAAACTTTAAAGGTCCCCATAGAAGGTGAGTGACATTTTTCATTATTATAATTTGGAACACACAAAATTTGTTTATAAAACTATATAAAAAAAACCTTCATTATGTATCTAACTGAATTACTAATAGACTGGACCTATTTTGTTCAATAAATTCCACCTGCAATCCTCATATTTTACAGGAGCGGGAACTATTCAGACACAGCAATTTGAATTCTGTTCTACCCTGAATCAAATCTTCTTCAACTCTGTTAAGAGGTTAAGTATTATTTTAGGTGATTATAGATTCTTTATAGTATTAAATTTTTGTATTTATATGCATATCATTTTTTCATACAACAAACAAACAAAAAATGTTCTTCATTATGGTATAATATAAATTAAATCATATTGTGTCAATAATAAATATCAACTGTTCAAACATTATTATATGTAAATTTCGTGTCAATTTTTATATATATAAATATTTTAGCTAATTTTATTATAAAGAAAGATGACTTGTATGCTATGTACAGTAGATATTTTGTCAACTCTCACACATGTTACAGCATCATTGGTAAAAGTTGAAGCTCTGTTGAAGAAATAATGAGGATTGTGAGATGAAGTAGTACTGAACAGCAACATTTTTTACATATCTTTAGTCTTATGTCATGTGGTATTCTATATAAGGATAGCCCTGAAATAGATGAAAATTTGTACTGCAGAAAAGACTGTTACTGCGATTTACAATATGGGTCCAAGAGAACCACTTAGAGAGAAAATATGAGAAGTTAAAATAATGACAGTTCACTGCATATACATATTTCAAAAATGTATGTTTATAAAATTATTATTCTTTTTGAATAAAAGAGTGAGTGCTTGGGAGTAAGCAAATTGCTGTAATATAAATGGTAAAAAAATTACAAAATAAAACTGACTTTGTTGTGGGCTCACAAAGGAAGCCTAGTAACTTTAGATTGGAAGTCATTCTTTAATACCATCATCGGTTGTACATTAGAATTAATGTGTGAAAAAAAGGCTGTATTTGACGCTTCGATAGTGCTGTAAAGGTATTGAACGAATTTTTTGATTTTGAATTTAATGTTAATTTTGGGATCCCATTCGAAAGAACACAAACTGATGGTAAAAATAAACATCAACTTTGGTTACCGGTGATTGTAGCGACAGTAATCATTAGTAATAATCCCATTAACGAATGTTTAACACCTTAGTAATTATATTACAGTTAAGTTGCGTTATTTTTAATGAAACTACATTATTGTAAATTGCGTATCTAGAACAATACTGTTTATTTAAACTATCGCAGGTGAGTCGTCAATAATTAATAAAACAAATTTTATGACCATCTTATAGCAAATTACAGCCTTTCTTAAATGTTTAGATAAAAAATGTTTTACCTCTCTTGTAAAAATCGAGTACCGTTTCTTTTCCAATACCGGTGTTGCAGCCCGTGACGATTGCTGTTTTACCAATCAATTTGGCCTTACTGTAACACCGTCCACTAAATATAGGCATGATTTAATAATTTAGAGATATTTTTATATACAGAAAAGTTTACTTTATTAGTAAAACTAGATTCAAAATTCGAAAAACAGATTTAGTAGTCAAACGTTTTGACCGTTAGTAAAGTACGACACATGAACTCATACTACCCAATACCTAGATACTGGTTGCACTTATGCGTAACTACGCACCTATAAGACGGAAAATTCATAATTTGATTTAAGCTATAGATAAACAAAATTAAACCTTTTTGCATTGAACTAAAGTACATTTTAAATTAACAGTAATATCAAAATAGCAATAGTAGTGACTAATGTTTAATAACAGTAACAACTATTTTGGCTATTTAAAAATGTATACTATGTAAACGCAAGAAAGTTTAATTTTGTTTAAAATAAAAATATCAAATTATTAACTTTGCAGGCCTTATAGCAGGAGGCACAGCTAAGGATAATAACATGTTAAAACAAAATGCACTTTAAAACAAGACTGTTAAGGTTTGGTTTATAATTACAATTATTTGTAACATATTATTGAGTAAAATCTCTACCGTCCTGAAGGCATGATACTAATAAATTGTTACCAATATTTGGGAACAAATTTGGACCATTATTTATAATTAAATTAAAATTATTCTTTACAATAAATGCCTTGATTATTTTAAAATGTAGCTATAACAAAAAATGGTTTAAATTGATATGCAATTATTTTACAACAGAATCAGATCGTGATTTTTAACCGTAATTTTTGTAAAATACCCATAAGTAACTTAAGATTGTTGATTTATTGAATACAGAATGTTGTCTATCTATAACTTGGAGTCGCTTTATTAATTAGTAATTTTACTTTCTTATCTATATAAAATATATTTGGTGCGATTTAAATACAGATAAATTATAGATAGACTATAGGTTTTTCAATATCTAATCAGTATTATGATATACCCGCGAAACGCCTTAGCCAGATTTATAAACGTGCATTCTGATAAACGACAGTTTACACATAAAAAGTTGTATCTAATAAATAATAACCTCGTTTGATGACTTGATCGATTTTTATTGTAATTATATAAATTTGGTAGGTCTATGAATGTCGTAATTTTCATCTATCTATCTCCAAACTCTTTTTACTTAATATTGATACGAATATGTGCGGATAAGTACTCATATAAATAAGTTAATAATCAAAGCGATTCACTCGCATGTTAAATATTAAATTCTAAAATATACATACTTGGTGCTTAGATATAAATATGAGTTTTTTTTATTCCTGTCTGTAATGGGACTTGCATTGCCAGGTAACTAGTAACATGGCACGACGCGATATTCCAAGTATTCAAATAATCGCAATTGTTAGCTTTATTTGGTAGAAATAAAATTTTAAACGAGCAAACAGATCTCCTAATGTGTAAAGTCCTTATTGGGGTATAGAGTATATTACATACTACAGGTATATTAATTAATTCATTATCAAGAAACGTTATAAAAAAAATTAAAAGTGCGTGCGCACGAAGTACACATGTCAGAAGTGAAATTACTTTGGCAATCTAATTTTTAAGTCTTGTTTTTATTTATACAAATGTAACACTTTAGATTTCCGAGACTTAATAGGGAGAGTTAAATGTAAAATCTCAGAATATTAAATTGAAATTCCTCGTGATTTTTTGTAAATAGTCAAAATTATTTAACCTCAATTTGAATTCATACAAAATCATTGTAAATTAATTATTACTATAGAAATTCTATTTTTAAAATTAAAATTTTGTATATAGAATTAATGGAATATAATTTTTTTTATTTTTTATGCAATTATTTTGCATATACATACATATTGAAATCTCATGTGACGAATTTTAAATAACAATGCCACGTGTTTTTTGAAAATATTGGAAGTTATTAATTTCATTTTGTTTTTGAATTTAAAATTCAAAAAAGAGTATTTATGAAATATTTTTTATTTTATGAAAAATAGTATATTGAATGACGATTGCTAAATTAAAATGCCATATGTTATTTGTAAATATTAACCTAACCTCCAAACGAATTGGCATAAAAAAACGCCGCACATCTTCGTAACGCTAGTCAAGCGTTTCATCCATAAAAAATGTTACCCCCATGCCCCTAAAGAGGTTTCACTTCAATAACTTTTTGTATACACGCCGTTATTTTAGGCCAATCACAGATTAACCACAAAGTTCACAGATACATAACAAGATGGAAAGTGAATACAACAAAACAGTTGAATAACTATACCTACATCGGCCCTTTGCCTAATGCTATGAAGAAACGTAAATAAAAAACGAAACTACTTTGTATTATGTATAATCTGCAACGTGGTTAACAATATATTTATTTCGAGCTTTTTTCGTGCCGTTTCGTAAAACTTTTTTACTTTTGAAAGCGCCGACAGACGGTTTCTCGCAAAAGAACATAGAAGGCTCATCACAGGGTGAAGTCGCCAGTAGACCATTTCTTCGAATGCCACCACAACGCTCTTCTATATCCGTGAAATTACTGGAACATTTGAAATCCCAGCTGATTTTCTCTTCCGGTAATCGTTCCCCTATAGAAAAATATTTCCTCATTCAAATTATGACAAGTTATAGATTGCATTTCCGAGAAGACTTTACGAGATTCTGTTTCATNGAATAACTATACCTACATCGGCCCTTTGCCTAATGCTATGAAGAAACGTAAATAAAAAACGAAACTACTTTGTATTATGTATAATCTGCAACGTGGTTAACAATATATTTATTTCGAGCTTTCTTCGTGCCGTTTCGTAAAACTTTTTTACTTTTGAAAGCGCCGACAGACGGTTTCTCGCAAAAGAACATAGAAGGCTCGTCACAGGGTGAAGTCGCCAGCAGACCATTTCTTCGAATGCCACCACAACGCTCTTCAATATCCGTGAAATTACTGGAACATTTGAAATCCCAGCTGATTTCCTCTTCCGGCAATCGTTCCCCTATAGAAAAATATTTCCTCATTCAAATTATGACAAGTTATAGATTGCATTCCCGAGAAGACTTTACGAGATTCTGTTTCATACTTTTTCTACGTATGAACTGATGGGAGGCTTCGGTCGTGCCTTTATAATCTATATCAATGAAAAATCAATTGCTGCACTGGTTAATTTTAGTTTTGAATTATTCGTGGAAATCCAGGGAAGGTTTAAAAGATGTGCAAATACAAGGGGAGAATGGGGTTATCAGAGTCAGTGGGCAATCGGAGTCACCCTCATATCCACGAAACTGCACTAGCGAGTGATGCGTAAATGACATCAGCACTACGGTGGCCCCCAGGACCACCTGGAACAGCTCGCGACACTAAGTTACGTCGATTTTTTCGTTTTGTGCTCCGCTGATGTAATTCTGCGTCAACGCAAATTAGAAGGTAAGTGCCTAATATCTTGCAGTATGCGATTAAGACTTATAAGGACTTGGTTCAACTTTCGAAAATGTGATGTGCAGTACAGATTATATCAGTATTGTTAATTTACTATTTTTCTTGTTAGGGTTATTGCGGGAAATAAGAGTCAGATGACTTTCGCAACTTTGCATGTTGAAATACATCATTTTATCTGATTTTAGATGCAGGATTTAGACAAAGTATAAGTCAGGACAACTGTCTCCTGATAGCTTGAAAAAAGCGATAGAGCTTATTTGATGTAGGTCCTTCTGTAAGAAATGCTGATAAGCTAATGGGGATCCTATTCTCAAGACTTCGAAAGAAGATAGAAAAAGGTTCTACCTCAGAAAAGATTGATGAAGAAATAGGCAAATATTTCATATGGCACTGCTAATCAAGTGAGAAAAGTTCAAAATAAGAGGTAAAACAGTGAAAAAATACAGAGGTAAAGAAAATAAAACAGATGGAAGGGTAAATGTCATGGAAAAGACTACAATATAGAAGAAGGGTCCTGAAAAGGTAAAGCGAGAAATGCTACAAGAAACGGACGAAATTTCTGCATCAGATGTTGGCACTGACGGCTTATGCCAGGACGATGCGGATGACAACGCAGATGTTGGAAATAGATGCCTAGTACAAGTAACAACGAGATTTGGTTTAGATCCACCTCATGTGTGGCAAGGTTATATCTACGATACGTGCTAGATTTTCACTGACTCCGATTGCCCCCTGGGGTGGCCAACATTACCCGCACGTTGGTGCCATGAAAGTCAAAGATGTTTTTAAACTTTTATATTATCCAAAGTCGATTGCCAAATGGGCTGAACATTATTTCTAATGATAGTTAATTAAGTAAATTATGATTACAGGCAGTTGCAATAAATTTTTCGTTTATGTTTAAAATTTTATTTCAGTTTTCGCTTAAGTGACCCCCACTGACCACTTCCTGTCGTTTAGAAATCAAATTAAAATTAAAGTAAAGTTTTTTTTCATTATATTAGTTTTAAATGTCAAACGTTTGATGTGATTGAAATTAAATGTAAATATCACACTGAGTAAAAGTTAAACGGGGTGTTTTTGCATGAAAAAATCTAATTAAATACAAAGTCACATACCAAGTACAGTACGATAGTGGTATCGTTGAAATAAGTCGCTGAATCCGAGGAAAGCGAATTCCCCTGGTGTCTGGTGCTGGTCTATTTGTTTGAACAATTCACGTATATATTCCGCTTCTTGCCTCGTGTCTAAGATAGCTAGATATCCTCCAGCGGAGTAACACGTTGAGTAAGCTTCATGCCATGTTTGAGGCTCTATGTGAGTTAGGTAACATGTGGCATTAGGACCCAATTTCCATCCTTGGAATAGATAAAAAAATTGTTGAAGTTACGAAGATATAAGTTAGTGAAGCTAGAAAGAGAGAGAGGTACGTGCCTATTAACTGTATCATGCTTTAAGAGCAAGAGAGATGAATGCGAGGCAAACGGAAGTTGGGAGGGAGGTATATATTAGTGGAGATAGTAAGAGAGAGTTCCGTTTCGTATATCAAAATCACAATGTATGTATCGTATTGTAAGAACAAGAGAGAACAAAGCGAGGCTAACTAAAGTTGAGAGGGAGATGTAAATTAGTGCAGATAGAGTTACGTTTCATACTGTAGGACAAAGGTAGAGGTGCGAGCACACATATTCTTTCTCTTGTGTACTTTTACGTGTTGTATATATAATACACAGTGCCTATTGGCTGCATCATACTGTAAGAACAAGAAAAAATAATGCGAGATGAACGGAAGTTGAGAGAGAGATATAAGTTAGTGGAGATACAAAGCGAGAGAGTTATGTTTCCTATATTACAGCAGGGCAAGAGGTAAAGGTGCGTGCACAGATACACACACACACATATATATATATCGCCTCAAAAGTTTCTCCATCTATTATTTACTTTATTTATTTATACTTTTTATTGCACATTAATAAATGTCAGACGTTAATAAAAGATATGCTTACAAGTAACGTATAAACTAACGTACAAAAAGTGACAAACGGTTGACTGGTTTTAAAAGCTGTAAATAAAATTTAGGGTGGGCAATAGAATAAACATATAATGTAATAAATACAATATATCTATAACATTACAGCCGGTTGCAGAGTGGAGATAAAACGAAAGAGGCTCAACAGAGCAGTCAAGGCTAATATGGTGGCGACCATGGTTCGCGTAAGCTCACCACAATGTTTTTATTTATTAGGTTTAAGCTTAAGTTTTTTTTTAAATCGATTAGGTTCTAGGGTCAGTTTATTTATCAATATTTTTAATAGTAGTTCCCCGCTGTGTTGCCTGCGTAGTTCTTTTTTTTATTATTAATCATTTCCCCCAACGTGGTGATCGGAGTCTTTATTTACTTTCTCTTTTCTAGCTTAATCTTATTATTTACGGTTACATTTATTCTTATATTTACAGTTTTAAATAATTATATTTTTTAATTCTTATACAATGTCATTCTATTACAATGTCTGTCTAATATTATTTTCCAATTCTTATACAATATCTATCTGGTTTGGTATATTCTTACTTAATTTTAATACAAATTTCAGTCCGTTTAATGATATTTCTGGTTATTTTTAACATTTTCTCTTTTGTTTTAGTTGTTGTATCAGTTTTGCCTAAATGTTTGTGTCTGCCTGTTGTTTGGTCAATTTACTGATAGTTATGTGTAGTCGGAACAGGGATCCTTTCGGCTTATTTATTGTTATTTTCTTTTATTTCGTTGAGTTTCTTTTGTTTGTTGCTCCTACTATTTTCTCTAGGTACTCTGGTGCATCGTCACGGTCCCCCAGGTCTGTGTATTGGAGTGCAATGCGCCGCGCCGGATGGATCTGGTGCAGCGGGTTCGCGCGGGACTCCATCTCCCTGTCCCCCACCGCTGGGTGGAATACTCCCCTCTTCACCGCATAGAGGGCGGCTGCCTCTCTAATGCGGAGGTCGAGGGGAAGTATTCCCGCCAGAACAAGTGAGGAGTTCAGGGAGACGGTCCGGTATGCTCTGCATACCTTTTGGGCTAAACTCCGCTGCACTGCGTTCAGGATTATTGGTTCTATGACTGCCGTGTATATAGTTTTGCGTATTTGGGGGTGAAGCCCCCAGTGTACTTTTGCTGCTTTGAATATTTGTCTATATATGTGGTGTGTTTTGGCGCATGTCTTGGTGATGTGTTCATTGGTCAATTTCAAGGTGAGTTTATGGTCTATTGTAACGCCCAGAATCCTGATGGAGTTTGTCAGGTCAATGGCGGTCCCGCCCATGGTCAGGATCGGGGAGTCATACTTCAGTTTGTTCGTCACCACCATGGCTTGGGTCTTGTGTGGTGCGAATTTGAGTTTGTTCGAGATTCCCCAATCCCGCACACGGGCGAGAGCGGCGTTGGCCCGCTGTGAGACGAGGAGCGAACGCCTGGCAGTAATACCTTTCCCGCTCCATCCCGCCTGCGCAGTTCTTGATCTCGCAAGAAAATGGGAGAACCCGTTCTCATTGAGAGAATACGCCATGAAAAGAATATGTATTTCAAGTCAGTCGAGCGAATCATTGTGGTGGCTGACACTAAATCATTAGCTTTACTATAACAATAAAAACAGCCTAAATTACTCCTTATAACGTCAGCTATTTGCTAGGGAAAGTTTCACCAAAATGACCTTTTAATTTCAAATTACAAGTAGACATTTTTTTTTTGGAAATGTGTTAATGTAAGTTTAAAGAATAGGTATATCAAATGCCCAAGTGTGGATGTATAAAATTACGCTGGAAACACTACAAGGAACAGCTAGAGAAAAGTATATCTTACGCAAATCGAAAGTATCGCAATCCGGGTAATAAACAACTCTAGACGCTTGTATTTTGCATGCAAATGGTAGGTTTTTAGAGCAATCATGCACAAAAAGTCTTCCGTTGCGACGTACTGCCACACATCTGCCGTCGCTATGTAGTGGCTGTTTTAACTCCCACAACAACTCTAATAGTGTATCCTGCAAACTGCTTCCTGTAATTTTATTAACTTATTTTACTGCCCCGGTATCCAGCCTTTTAATGTATATAACGTAAATATAATCTGTAGTGGTAATATTTACCTGTCTTCTTAACATTCTTTAGTTATCTGTAATAGAGTGAACTATAACCTATAGTGCAGTTATTGTTATCTGTAGTACATATAACTGTTACCTATAGTACGGTTAACTGTTACTTAGTTATTTATTCATTAGATTTATCAACATTTCCTATAAATAATTATGGAAATAGCTTAACAAAATTGAGGTATTTAGTTTATTCCAGCATCCACTAGTGATCTTCAGTGATTAATAACTGGCTAAATCGTGAGTGGCTTCCATTCAACGAGAAACCCAAGTATTTTTCTTGATAATTCTGGGTAGAGGTAGCACTATAGAAGTGCACTATAGTATAGTTAACTACTATCTGTAGTGCAGTGAACTGCAACATATAGTAGCGTGAACTGTAACATAATATGCAGTAAGTGTTATCTGTGGTACACATAATTGTGATTATACGTGATGGTGTGTGATGATACGGTCTAAGATGAAAGCGCATAAAACTGATAGGAGGCAATTTATCACTAATGGTTTCTACACAGCATCGTACCGGAACATAAATTTCTTTGTTTGGCGGTGTTCACGCCGGTAGTGACCTGAAATTGACCTCGACCACTGGACTCGAGCCCATGAGAAGTTCAGGTCAGATCGGTCTCTGAGACGGTGGGAGGAGAATAATTCGAGTCCCGTTCGCCGATCTCCTCGGGCAGCGACGGCCCTGGCAGGTGTCTGGGCACGTGGGTGTGTGTCTTTGTTTGTGTGTAATTAGTGGGTGTGTAGTGACCTGCAAGACGACGCGTAGAGCTGCTGTCGGCAACGCCGGGCTTCCTGTCCACTGCAAGGCAGTCCTGTGCATCACCAGGCACAGGCACGTTGGCCTGAATGGACCGTGGCCGCGTGGACCTGCCGCACTTCGTGTAATTCGAGAAAGAGGGGCGACTAATTGGTCCTTAAGGCGACGATTTCACCATTCGCAATCACAAACTAATACACCGCGTGGAACACTACACCAAAAAACCACGAGGGGCGCCGATTGCAACGCCTCTTGCCCGATGACAGCTGGACACAGACAAACTATATTTTTGCAGTATTATGGATGCAGACGCACCGCTTTCCGATACTTAGCGCATTAGTACCTCGGAAAGCTTGCAGATGGCGCCAACAGGCGGTACGTCTTTTACTGGTAGGTTAGGTAGTTCTGTCCAGACTCAGACAATAATTATGATAACACATAATCGAGATATTTAAAAACAATGCACACTATGTATAGTCTTATAAATTAAAAGAAGACTAGGTACTTAATACGTTTATTTATCCATAACAACTCAAAAATGGCGGCAATATTTAAAATAGGCATAACAGTGACGTATGAAATGTCGAACGTGACTTAAGTGACTGTTCGCGGGTGCGGCGTCTCTGAGATAAAGCTGGTCGTTATTATATATAGCACTTTACTGGTACATATACTTCGAAAATAGCGTAGCAGTAAATACCAGCCAGTAGAAAAAGGTGCTACAAGAATAACTATGATATACCAAAATGAACAGTATGATACATGGGATAGTATATTAACAAAGATCGCTTTTGTGTGAAGTACAAAAATAGCCGCCATTAACATATTTGCCCGAGTAAACGACTTATTTTTATAGATGAGACGCATGAACCGTATGCGAAAACAAATTGGACTCAAATTTGAACATCAGATAGAATCGCTGTAGATGGTTAATTTCTATGATTCACCAAAATGAACCGTATGATACATGGGATAGTATATTAACAAAGATCGCTTTTGTGTGAAGTACAAAAATAGCCGCCGTTAACATATTTGCCCGAGTAAACGACTTATTTTTATAGATGAGACGCATGAACCGTATGCGAAAACAAATTGGACTCAAATTTGAACATCAGATAGAATCGCTGTAGATGGTTAATTTCTATGATTCACCAAAACGAACAATTAAACGATTGAACAACAAAATGAATAATTAAAATACATCTAAACCCATTATAGTCACATAGAAACGATTTAAAGTTTCTTATAAATGAAAAAAAAGTTTTTCGGTTGTCTTATCTAGCTCAATAATTAACATAAATATATTTCACTGCAATATTATTTAATATTAGTGAGCAATATTGTCCACCGAGCTTGATGCGTCGATTATGTGGATTTAAATTTAATATAATGTCAACACTACTTTAAGTATCTAATATATTTTATTATACAAATTTTATAAACATAAAAAAAATATTTACATGATTTATATATCTTTATAAATATACACCATTGACAACTTGCCTAATTCTAATCTAATAAGTGTCATTAGTCGATCGTGATCAGGCAGTGGGTGTTAGGCGTAGGGGTAGTTTTTTTTTTGTGCATTTATGGTATATTTATGATGTCCTGATATAGGTATTAATTTAAACTTTACCAGCTATTGCCCGCATAGTTATCGATCCCGTGGAAATATGGAGAAATCGAGTACGAGTTTATGTGACGAAAGCATTATAAATGCCGAATTTTAAGTCCATCGATTGAATAGTTAAGTCGATCTCACAGTAAATGATCATTTTTCGCTTATATACCCCGATCTCATGTGAATATGTTGTTAGTTCGCGTCAACGTTGCGACAGGAGTCACTAACCCATACTCAATTCAAGTCAATTGAGTCTTTAGTTTCGGAGATTTAGTTATGAGTGAGTGGGTGGTATTTTACATAATGTTTGGCGAAGTAAGCTCTCACTAAGAACGGTATTTACCATGTTTACATGGCACTGAGATATTAGGTAGAACAGCAGGGGACAGCTAGATACGAAAATAAAACATAAATTATCTATATTTAGATATCTATAAGGAATTAACATTGGATTAAAAATGAAATCAATATACATTTGAACTATATTTTATTTTTATGTTTAATTGAAAAAGCCCCGTGTTATATTAAACTCTATAGTTTTTTAATCTACACACATATCGCTATTTTGGAGGAATTAATTTTAGGTAATAACACGGAAAAACCCAAATTGCTCCTTATGTCATCGTTTGATTTTTACGTTTTGTTAAAGTTTCAAATAGCTTTTCTATCAAAGCAATAATTATTTAAAGTAATGAGAGTAAGATTTCACATTAATGTAGTGATTAACTGATTAATAGCGAATATACGAACTGACAACGTCGCATTTATTGAATTGACGTATGTCGGTGTGGCAACGTCGCATTTATTGGAAGGGCGTATGTCGGTGTTGCAACTTCGCGAATACCTTACACGTATTTTATCTCTTGTTATTGACAAATTACAGCCCTTTCTTTTCTCCGACTGTGGATTAATTAATCTCCGGTTATCGGTGCACCAAATTTCATTGCATTTATAATATTAAGTGCCAACATTATATATATATATATATATATATATATATATATATATATATATGAATTGCCGTTCGTTAGTCTCGCTAAAACTCGAGAAAGGCTGGACTGATTTGGCTAATTTTTGTTTTGTTAGATTATTGTAGATGTCAAAGGAAGGTTTAAAAGTTAAACATGAAAAAATGTTTGGATAAATAAAATAAACTATTTCTTTCGGTTTCCCTTAGAAACCATTACCACCTGTCAAACATTTGATGTTCGTCCCGTCGTCGTTCAAATATCAAATTGTATTTAAAAAAATACCTTTGTGTTTCGTATTGGTTTCTAATTATAACTATCATATTTTATGGAATTCAACGAGAACCTGGGCGTAAAAGCTTTTTTGATTACGAATTCTTTTTGATCTGGGTAAGTTTTGGATACATTTTTTTACCAAAGTTTAAACGTTCTGCAATTTTCATTCAGCTTTTTTATTTACTGATTCTGAGTTTCGGTACGAAGTTTGCCGAGTCAGCTAGTTCACTAATATATATATCAGATTAGGAAACGTTATCGAAGCGCGCGAAAACATTTTTTGAGCGAAATCTTTTACATCTTATCTTTTTTACAACAAAAACATTTGCTAAATTCTTAAAAATAAAATAACTTAGCTTTAGAAGTCGCCGACATTTCGCGGTCAATAAGCAATTAAAGATTTTTTGTTTTTATAATAAATTGTACGTTTATGCCGTCTTCCTTTCCTTACACAAAGGCAATTTTTAAATCTGGTATCATAAATTTCTTTTGCATGTTATGTAATTTAAAGGTAACCACGTGCTTAACGCTTAATACGTTGACATAGAGTCAATTTTAGAATAATAAATAAGCTGTAACACTAATAGAAATTTTTGTTATTTTAAAATGTACTTTTACGAAAAGAGTTAAAGTTCGATTTAATGTATAGTAATTGGCATGTAATTATTGACCTTGCGAGTCTTTGTTTCTACAAAAAGTCGTTAGATTTTTGTTTTTTTCCTTAATTCCGAAATCAGTTCTCAGTTGAGCGCTGACGTTCAGAGTTCAAACGTTGACGCATTTCGATTTTTATTTTTTCCGTAACAGCAAATTTTGAACAAGTGCTTTATGTAAGTAGTAGTTGATGTAGAACAATACAACATTCAGTGAAATAGCTGTGTGTGTATCAATTATAAAAAAATAAACGGTGTATAATTTTGAATTTACGTGTAATAATATGATTTGAGAAATAAAGCTCGTTACTGTATCAATTATAAAAATTCCGCGTGCGTTCTATCCAAGAAAATGGTTTATTTTGTTGATTACCAAAATGTACCGTACCAAGTATGTAAATTCAACTGAGATTTAAATGTATATATTGAAAATGTACTGTTTCACAAGACTACTCAAACACCAGGAGATCGTCTTTATTATTTCTTATTTGTTGCAATAACTTTGTAGGAGAAATTAATTCTTATAGTCTTCTGTAAACATTGTAGTAAATTAACCTATTTATAAAATATGATTTAAATTAATTTTTGTAATTTAAATTAATATACATAAAATAAATGTAACATTTATAATTCTCGTTTACGAAACTCTAAATTCACCCGAATAATATTCACTACCCATTTCAATGAATTCATTATATTTTACTTAGGTCAACTAACGCATGTTTTGTAGAATTTTTTAAAAAATTAAGCATAATAAAGTTATACTTTCGTAAAATTATATTGCATATTTTATTTCAAATTCTTTCCACAAGAAATTTTAGTGTGTAGATAATCACGTAAAATGTATACTCGTATATAAAAATGAGTAAATTATTTCTTCAATTAAATTGTGTAAGAAGTAGAAAAATACAAAACTGCCATCTAGATTGTCAGTGCCGTACTATGATTGTATTATATCTCAAGATTGACGAAATCGTTTGTATAAAAAAGTTTCCGTAAGAGGGCATTTACATAAATTATTAGCATTAATTTTCATTTGTCCTCGGAAAAATGGCGGTTCTATTAATAGCTTGTATCATAACGGTTTTTTTGTGTAAGTAGCAGTTTCGTTTCGTTATGCTGAAATTCTGAAACGACCCAGGTCTACTCTGAGACTGCTCCAGTGTGGCCAGCTACAAACTGGGGTGGCTCTCTACAAATCGGTGTGACATTTCTAACAATAGTATAAAATATACAGTTCACTAATATCTATAGTACATTTAGATGTTACCTATAGTACGGTTTACTATAAATTTACCGTACTATAGTCTATCTGATATATTAAAATTATAATAGCGCGAAAGCGTCTAGTATTGAATTTATATATTAAGTTTATAGCTAGTTAAAATCCAATAATAAGTTAGTCAAATTACCTTTAATAGTGACAAATGTTCTTTCTGAATATAAATCGTGTATGCCCACGAATACTCCTTCGTACTTCGTAAGAATTGGTGCTATTAACAAGGGTATGGAGTCAGCTTCATCCAGATTCGTGGGTACGATCAACTCCGTGCCCTCGGCTTCACATCGTATACGAGACTGATGCCAGTCCACCGCTTTTGGGTGTAGTTTGTAGAAAGTATTGAACGCCTTCTCGTACTGGTAGTCGCTCCGATACTTCGGTCGTTTTGACTCTGTTACCAGTTCGTGGAAGTATTCTATCATAATTTTTTAAATGAAATATATATATAATGAATACAAGGTTTTAGGAAACAGCTTCCGAAAAGACGATAGTTCGTCTGTCTTCGTTGAACTAATGATTTCAAATGATGAAAAAAATCATATGCTAAAACGTTTTCTTAGTATTATATACGCTCCACCATGTTAGTACAGTTAAATGAAAAAATAGTTTCATAAAAAATACATTACTAAAAAAAAAACAAGCAATGAAACACAAAATCGAAACCATTCGACGCTTGAACGCACGGGTCAGGCAGGTTTTTTTCTTAGTAATATTTTATGAAAGTATAGTTTCATTTAGCTGTACTCACATGGGAAGGTAAAAGGTAGCAGTCCATTAACGTTCCTCTGCTGGGCACAAGACTCTTCACTCATATGAGAGAGGGTTTATAGAGTATAGACCCACCACGTAACTCCACTGCGGATTAGCATAGTACACAAGTGCACTCTCTATTCCTTCACTTTCATAGTCCGGGAATCCCGACACGATCAGAGAAATCAGGGGCAGTACCAACGGCTTAAGGTGCTCTTTGAGGCACCGGGGTGGAACACACCGACAACTTCCCGACTTAATAAAACCCCAATATCGATTTTTTCAATTGGTCCGACCCGGGAATCGAAGTCTCATTGATCTAGTGGTCGAGACCTGGGATATTGAGTTTTCTGTTAAGATATTCTCAATATTGGCCCTGTGTTGTGTAGTTGGCGGTATGCTTCAACCCCGTGTCTCGGAAAGTACGTTAAGCCGTCGGTCCCGCCGCCTGATTTCTCTCCCTCAGTGACGGCTCACATCTTAGTGTGAGAGTGAAGGAAGAGAGTGTACTATGTCTTTTTTACGCACACCGCCCAATCGGAATGTGGAAAACAAGCACTTCGCCTAGCCAGGAGTGTGGGACTCACTGTGGGACAAAACCCAGCGGACCCTCGTCATCCTAAACTGGGACACCAGCGGCTCACATGCGCAATCCAATATGGTGTCCCGGATGAACCCGAATCGAAGTTCAAGTCAGTGGGAGGAGACGCGCATAGCCGCGCCTTCTGCGACGGATAGCAGGGGCGTCAGGAGCTGACTCCCGCTCCCTCTCACGAGCCTCCTGTAGCGAGATAACAGTCTCGCAAAAGGAGGCTATGGCTCTCCACCCTGCTTCGCTGGCGACCATCGCACTTACTATAATTTGCCTGCCAATCCGCAGTGGAACAGCGTGGTAGGTATATGATCTTAAAGCCCTCTCCTTTGAGTAAGGAGGCTTATACCCAAAAGTGGGACATTAATAGACTCCTATTTACCTAATGTATGTAAAGTATTACAATCTTTCCTTGACATTATCTAAATATCTTTAAAGCCTAAGTTTACCCCTTTTACATATCCTAAGTGTGGTTAAAATAAGTATATATAATAAATGAACATACCGATCAAAGCCATCAGCAATAAAATAACACAAATATGTACATATATATAGAGATTTTTTTTCATTATCACACATAAGTTATCACATATTTCCAATCGCACATATTCAAAGTTTAACAACGATGGAAGTGAATTCAAACACCGTAAAATTACAAAGGAAACGTGATGAAGGTTAACATGAAAGACATTTAATTTCCAGGAAACTTTATTACTCTTTTATAATCTACACAATACTCTCGTAAAACAAACTCGTACGATTATCACTCACTATGTTAGTTAATAATAAATATTTATTTTTGTACATCACATTTATTTCGAAACTGTTATGTAATCATTTGTGTTTTTGTATATATAATTACTTGACTGATTTCGTGCATTTTCAATGAGTGACATATATATTACATTCACAAATAAAAAATTAGGGATCCCTAATAAAAATGCATTAATGTAACCCAAGGTGTGAAAAAATTGGTAATAAAAAATCTGTTATCGCGTGGGCTGTGGAAACTATTGATGATAGAACAAAAAAATGTTCTACAATATTACAGAACGTATTAATATCTATAAAAAAGTCTATGATACCATATGTCCAACTACTATAGTTATGCCACTATAACTACTTTTTTGCATTTTAAAAGTTATTAAAAGTGCAGACAATAATCTAACCATATTATTCATATTCATACTGCATTAATCCTTATTATATTAAATATCTTATTAAAGACCGTTTCAATACCTGTAAAATAGTTTTTAAATTATTAAAATCAGACATTCCATTCAAAAGATATATCGAATTGAAAAAATGACAATCTAAATAAAATTGTAGCGACCCTTATAACTGGGCCTGCGACTGGTGAGTTCTCATATTCCAAGGACACCAATGATACTCACCGATATACTTATACTGTTTTTATTTTAAACGATGTATTATTTAGATATATAAAAGACGTAAAGTAAAATCTGTATATTGATTAGATAAAGTGTGTGTCTAATTGGCGGGCGACCCCCCTTGGGAGCTGCGGGCGGAAGTCCTTGTAGTCGCCTATCAGTTCAAGGAAGCTACAAGGCACTGACTCCTACGATGACCAGATACGGAGGATCAGGGCTCTCGGCGACAGAGCTCTGATCGAAAAATGGAGGGAAGATCTTGGGTCTCCAACTGCGGGTATAGTCACGGTGGAGGCGACCCGACCTCACCTGGACAATTGGCTCACCAGGAGGCACGGATCTCTTTCCTACCGTCTGGTGCATGTGCTTGCCGGTCATGGTGGCTTCGGCAAGTACTTGCACCAGGTCGTTGGCTGTGCGGAAACGCCCGCCTGTCATGAGTGTGGTACTCCGGTAAATACGGCGCACCATACCCTGGCGGTATGGACTCCCTCATTGGTCTAGTGGTTAGCATGTTCGACTACAGACATGAGGTCCTGGGTTCGAGTCCCGGGTCGGGCCAGTTCGAAATCGATATTGAGTTTTCTATTAAGATTTTCTCAATATTTGCCCGAAGTTGGGAAGTTGGCGGTGTGATCCACCCCCGTGCCTCGGAGAGCACGTTAAGCCGTCGGTCCTGCGCCTGATCTCTCTCCGGTCGTGTCGGATTCCCGTCACATCGGACTATGAGAGTGAAGGAATAGAGAGTACACTTGTGTACTATGCCTGCCAATCCGTAGTGGAGCAGCGTGGTGGGTCTATGCTCTAAAAACCCTCTCTCATATGAGCGAGGAGGCCTGTGCCCAGCAGTGGGACGTTAGTGGGCTGCTACTTACTTACTTTTTTATACCCTGGCGGAGTGTCCAGCGTGGGCACCCCAGCGGCATATCTTGTTGTCGCTGGTTAGAGGAGATCTTTCACTGGAGAGCATAATTGGGGTAATGCTCTCTAGTGAAGTTGGATGGAGGGTGGTTGCCTTCTTTTGCGAGACCGTCATCTCGCTGAAGGAGGCAAATGAGACGATAAGGGAGCAAGAGGTTGGAGCTCTCCCTCGCCGTCGGAGGAGGCTTGGTGGCAGAAATCGCACTTATGCACTTCATGCCTCACTCTATTGAGTGGTAGATCCTCATAATCGGTACCAACCGGGTCACTAGAGTGGAATGCAGTAGGGAACCTCTAGTGATCTCACTCATGGATGGGGAGGGATCCGCTGGGTTTTAGTGGGTATACTGTTATCAGTGAGTCCCACACTCCCGATGGAATTAATCTTTCATCGGGGTGCGTAAAGGCATTTCCCAGCGCAAAAAAAAGTGTGTGTCTAATAATCTGAAATGAAATTACTGACTGACTTGTCCCTTTTTTAATTACTTCATTGATGTAAGTTCTTTCGCGATATTTAACACCTAATGTTAACTAAAAACGAGTTTCCCCATATTCCCATCTATCACAACCATCACAAGAGAAGGTGGCACTATTGAGTATATCTTTTTGTAACCATTTCAAAATAAAGGTGATATAATAAATCACATATTTTTATGACTAAAACTTATTTTTTAGGTGGATATTTTAATTTTCGATTTTAAATATTTCGTTAAGTAAAATTGATTGATGTAATATGTTTTAAAAATTTCATTTCAAGCGTACAAGTGAGACAATAAGGATGGTGTTGAGTAGGACCTGACTTTAGAGAGAAAGGGAGATAAAAAAATAATTACCTATAGTTCGTTCGCGTTAAGAATGTAGTGAGTCGTCATTGTTCGCCGGCCTTACCCTGCTCCTTACCCTATCAAATCTTTTAATCAAATCAAAATATTCTTTAATAGAGTAAACGCAAAAAGCACTTTTGAATTGTCAGTAGTCTGTCCGTTGGTAACAAATCTTCCACCGGTTCGGAAAGTTGATTCCGCTGAGAAGAAACCGGCAAGAAACTCAACGGTTACTCTTTTAGAAATAGTCTTGTATGTTACAATGTGTAATATATTGCTTCTGTGAGCAACTGGAATCAAGTCCAAACATTTCTATCGCTTAAATAATCTTCAACGTTACAATATGCCATTTGTAAAAGTATGTTTTGATATATTTCTAGAAATTATGTGGAGGCAAAGCAAAACAAGGTCAAGTTCATGGTGACCAGTTGAAGGCATATGTGACATACTATGCCTTCAATTCCTGGCTATGACTCACTGAATTCTTAACGCGAACGAACTATAAGTTAATAAATGGGGTGATATAATCATCAAAATTACAAATAAAGACATATCTAAAATTCAACTTGATTCTTTATATGTGAGGACTATCAAAATGGACTTTTTGTCATACTCAACACTAAGTAAAAGCAAGAACGGCCTTTGTGCAAAATTAGTGCAATAGGATATGAGTATAATAATTTTATTTTATTGTACTATATTATAAATGTCAATGTGTCCCTAAATAGTTTACAGAAAGTTCTCAGAAAACATTTTAGTTTCCTCAAATAACTTGGTTAGGCCATTCTTGCACTCCAGGCTTACAAATAAAATATTAGATCATATTTTCTTGAATTTTCATCTATGACAAAACAACATATTTCACAGAATTTTATAGCATATATTAAATTAACAATAAACAAAGCAATATATTCAATTATAATTTATTTATTTTAAAAGAAATAAACAAATAATTCTGTCTGTGATATGACAACTGTCTTCGAAACACTTAATTTATAATATATTGAAAACTATTTTAAAATAAATAAAGATACATAGATAGTTTTTTTTAATATTTTATAAGATATACCAAAATTAATACAGATAATATGCTGTATTAGACACCAATACACAAAGAAATGTACATTTATTCAGTATTAGGTACTTGTGGTGTGCAATTGGGCGGTCTTATCGCTCATTAGTGATTTAGACCCTGGTGTTAGGAAGCCAATCATAGAAAGCAGAGAGAAGGTAGAAGATAATAGGATGGGCAAAGATAAATATATTGTAAAATAATGATATGTTATAAATAAAGACATACAGCGTTTACTCGTTGACTATTGAACGTTTGCCAGCTCCATTTGTGGTATACACACATATAGGGTGTTTTAACGATTTTTCAGGATTTTAGAAGCAACAGGTAAGCAAAGTGAAAAAAGAGTGTACTTTTATTTTGTGAACCACTTTAATATCGAATAGTTAGTTGCAGGTCAGGAAGGAGAATACAGATACATAGTTTCATCATAAAAAAAAACTTGATAACTGTTGTACATAATCACACTTAAATGCTGCATTGAACAAAGCCTCTACTTATAATAGAATATATTAACAAGTATATATATACAAAATTCATATTAACAATTATAAAAAAAATATATAACATAACAATAAATAATAAAATAACAGATTTTGTGACTAGGGATATAGAAATTTCCTAAAAACCTCATACGAAGCGTTGATTATACCCCAACTTAGAAATGCCCTGGATATATTTAATAGAGCCCCGTGATAGAAATTTCCAAATTTAGACCCACGTTTTCTGAGTATATAATTGAATTCATAAACAAGTGTCCTATGAGGACCACCTAATTCGCATTGCATAGCTATCTTTATAACATTCAATGGGTAAAATAAAGTGCTTAAAAAAGCACCTATAGAGGCTCCAGCTAAAAAATTCTGTAAGCTTTCATAGAACATGTTATCCTGTTTTGGTAGTTTTACACGTACTTCATCCCTTATTATAAAGAACATAGCATTAGATGGTCCATTTCTTAAAAGAATCGGTACAAGTCCTCTATAAAACTCCTTTATACCGTAATGCCTTGCAATATGGCTCGAGGCATGTGCTGTGTTTTTGAACTTATTATGGTATTTTGGGTGTATTAATAATGTTTGCAATCTCTCAAATGGCATTAAAGTAGCTTCAAAGCATCCAGCTACAACACCAGCTATAGTTTTTGCAATATAAGGGTTCATTTTGTAATCTAATAGAGGTTGTAAACACTCATCGTATACACCGAACATTAGTGACATAGATATGGACCTCTGTAAGAGTGGAGGAAGCATCCCCCGGTACAAATATCCCAATCCTTCCTTTTGCAACTGGTGCAATGCAAATGTGGCTTCCACTCCATGCATCATCTAAAAATTATGACAATTTTGTCAATTTACTTGTTATAGTTAACTAAATTGATGCTTATGTTACTTATGTGACAGTAGAACTCACTCTTGACGAACTCTTCGTTAAAAAACTACAATAATAAATGTTTTTAATTATATATTGAAAAAGTCATCAAAATCACAGTCAATATTTATATAAAGATATTGAAAAACTCGAGAGTTTGTTAGATTGTTTTAATATTTCAGTAACTATTGGTTCAAATCAAAAAATATGTTAATGTTTGATATCTCAAATATCTGGGAAGGCATATATCACTTTACTTTACTTCAATGAAAAGAATTGCCTAATAAATATAACTTAAAGATGTCCCACTTAAAGTACAAAAATTTGTGTAATGTCGTTCCAAAACCATTTTGAGATAAATTGCCTCTTCTTGGTTACTGTGGTACCTTCTAAGGACTGTTACATTGACAAATTAAACTAATTATCTGTCTTACTATAGATATCATGATCTATCTATAGATATCTACAGAAAGACATATAATGGCTTGTACAGACACATAATGGCTTGTATTTCAACTACACACTATAGTTTGATTAGTAACTGAATCACATTTATTTATTTATTTATTTATTTATTTATTTATTTATTATCACAAAATCTACAGCATCTTAACTAATAAAACATGTAAAAAACAGAATTACAAATCTTATGCCAATTACAGATTCTTCTTATGTTTACAGTATTATTAACAGTCACAGCTGCGTGTGTGTGTGTGTGTGTGTGTGTGTGTGTGTGTGTGTATGTGTATGTGTGTGTGTGTGTGTGTGT
>JACTOM010000905.1:1465130-1489538 GCA_015832385.1 Elymnias hypermnestra
TTCTCCGTATGCCACAGTCAAAATCGGACAGGTGCTTAATCTTGACGCCCATGGGTCCGCGACTGGGAGCCGCGGCCGGGGTGCGTCAGATCTGTCTCTTATACACATCTCGAAGACGATCCAAAACACGTGCAAGCAAAGCAGCTGTCAACAATTAAATGAACATTCAAAATGGCCGAGCTTGTCGGCATAAGTGAGAGACATGAGTACCAACATAACGCCACAAAAAATTCGAAATTCGAATATACGTAACCCGCGAAAACTCAAAATTCGCGATACTTTTTGAACACACCTTGTATAGTCACCATCTAATTACTATTCAATTTGCTAGTATAGGTATAGGGTAATATTAAAATTTTTTGATTTGTCTATCTCTGAAATAGTGGGAGTCCTTGGTTTTCACTATCAACAGGTGTAAATGGAAATTCAAAAGAGAAACTTAAGTCTTCTGATTTAAAGCATATTATAATGGTTTTTGATTTTACCTGACGAAATATCAGCTTGTTTAATGGATAGCTTATTAAAATGTTGCAAAAGGCGGCTCCACCACCACAAGCATATTCCTTCCAATGCTGTGGTAGGCTGCTAACATTAACTGGAACAGACATGTTGCCTTCATTGAGGCAACTCCCTTCCAATAACTGCCTCTCTGTCATTCCTGGCTTGTCACATGACATTATTTATTTAACCATCTTCTGTAAAATCACCTGTAAAATAGAAGAAAACACTGCAATGATATGCAGTATAAATATATTTTGTTCAAAACAAATCTATAAATTGTTTTAACTTCTTGTGGTTTAATTATGGCTATGATTTACAGGAATTCAAGAGGCGAATAAACTCCTATTTATTAGCTCAGCAACGCATTGGTGGTTCCTTTGGTGGTGCAGGTGTCCATTGGCAGTAGTAATCACTTAACATCAGGTGACCCGCTAGCTTGTTTGCCTGCCAAGGCTATAAAAAAAAACTGTATTTAAACTGTATTTGCTTGTACATACCATGATGGCGATTAAATATTTTGTTATTTCAAACCAGTTGAATTGATCATTTTCACCATACTACACTTACAAGGTCAACATTTGAATTTTTGAAAATTTCAAAATATACAACCTCCATCGTGGTATGCAACAGTTAATACAGTTAAATATGACAAAACATGTCAATAAGAAGATTATAAATAATTGTGATAAATACTAATATTGAGTAAATATTCATTTGAAAAGGGGGCAAGTAGCAGCCCATTAATGTCCCAATGCTAGGAATGGGCCGCCTCACTCATATGAGAGAGGGTTTTGAGATCATAGACCCACCACGCTGCTCCTCTGCAGATTGGCAGGTATAGTACACAAGTGCACTCTCTATACCTTCACTCTCATAGTCAAATGTGAAGAGAATCCGAAACAGCTGGAAAGAGATGAGATGCATCAATTATTAAACATTTTACATCTTTTCTACAACATTTTAAATGATATAATGTCACTTCACCATTGCTTCTTACAACTTTAGGCTGACATGTTTTTATATTACGAGTTATTGTTAAGCTAAGTAAGAAATTATGACATTTTATGTAATTAATCATTTAAGTGACAAAGAAGTTTGGGCTTGAAACTTAATTGTGAACTACAGAACTATATTTAAAGTAACCACTGTGTTTTTTGCTGGTTTCTACTAAGTGGAATAAATTATCCAAACGGTGGTTTTTATTTGTTATGTGTGGTTAACAGATTTGTTACAAACAGAAAGGCTACTGACAATTCAATAGTGTTTTTAAACATACTGAAATAAAGACTATTTTGATTTGATTTAGTTTGATCATAACATTTTATATAATATTTACACACCATTTGCTACAAGCAATACTACACCTTTACACTATTATTGAAATTATTTGTGAATTTTGCAAATAAATGATTTGATTTGCCTTGATTCCTTATCTCAATAACATGACAAGTTCAGAAAATCATATATTTTGAAATCATAAGAAAACTATTGTATGATTATCGTTTTTAGAAAAATGTGGTACCTTTCTAAATACACAATTATTTTTTAAAAGTTATAAAAAATCTCTTTTACGGATAACTCCTTATGAACAATCATTATTGAAGTTAAAATATGATATGTTAAATGAGCTTCTAGTGGTTATATCCGACATAAAATGTAATTTTTTCTGTAAAGACTGCAAAGCTATTATAATCATAAGTGAAAAATAATAATGAATAAATTTACTATTCCTCAATAATAGAACTTTATAGAAGTGAATTTCTATAATTACTTAATGCAAAAAGTAATTTTCTTAAATCTAAAAGTTAATACCATGATAATGATCATGGAAAATATGATTTTACCTTTTCTTGTTAATTGATAGTGTTACGTGTATAATGGAATTTTTAAATATCCGAAACCAACATTTTTTTGATTTAGTTGTATCGACGAAAGTTTACTCTCTCTATAAATCTCTTGTTCACATTCTTTGCAAACAAATATTACGTATTTAACGTCTTATTAAATAATTTCTGTCAGAAATGATTGAAAACACATAAAAAGTCCCAATTCCCATTAGAAGAATTCGCTAATTGCAAATCGCTAAAACGTCAGCTGTTGTTTGTCAATGTCAAGATGAGGTTTAAAAAAATAATACCTGAAGAGAACCATTTTTTAAATAACTTATCCTGTTTTTTGGGTAGCCATCATTTTAGATGATTCTGCCAACCACTCGGGATGGATGAAGGAAACTATATTAATAGCATCAAACTTACATACATACATAGCAACACGCCTCATTCCCTTTGGGGTAGGCAGAAACCACGACCTTCCACTTGCCACGATCCTTGCATATCTCCTTCGCTTCTTTCATTCTCATTAAACCTTTCATACAAGTTCGTCAGTTTAGAGTACTCTTGACTTGGCCCTTAATTAAAATGTCCTGGATTTGATCCAGGAACGTTTGCCTTGGTCTTGCCCTTCCAACTTTCGCATTCACTCTGGACTCACAAATACTTTTTGTCAGACACCTTTCATTCATTCTCTCTAAATGCCCAAACCATCTAAGCATACCTTACTCAAGTTTAATCACTGGATCCTTTTTGATACCACAACGATCTCTTATCACACCATTTCTTACTCTGTCACTCAGTTTCAATCCACTCATACTTCTCAACGCTCTCATCTCTACCATATTTATTTTACTCTTGTGATTCTTCTACCGTACCCAACTTTCACTACCATACATAAGTGTTGGCACCAACACTCCTGCACGCACTGCCAGTCTGGCCCTTTGAGACACTCTCTGACTATTCAGAAACACGCGCAGGGCACCATTTACTATATTCCCTGCATTCACTCTCCTTTCAATATCACTTTGACATGTTCCATCTTTTATAAATTTAGATCCCAAGTTTACAAATTCTTTCACATCTTCCACTTGTTGCCCATCAATCAAAATCTTGCCATTCATCATAGATTCATCTCTTTCAAAAAGGATAACTTTCGTTTTGTTTACATTCACTTTTATTCCTTTCCCTTTCAAAGCTTAATTCACAATATTTACCAATTGAAATTATAATGCGATTATGTAATTAACTTTCTTTAATTAAATTATTTTAATTTATTAAGGGTCATATCTACAAAAAATTCTGGGAGTTTATTGTAGAAACGAATATAATTACACTTAAATGAATTTTTAATTTTGTGTCGACTACTAGAATTACATCAATATTATTTTTATTTTTAATGTCCTAAGAGGCATCTTAACAGCGATTATAAAATATATATTTGAAGACATGATGTTTTTATTTATGTTGTAGTCTTCACTCACAGATAATATATCTGATATTTGTAATGCATATTGCACTATGTGAACTGTGGCCATAGACTGCCAATAGATGTCAACTATAAACCATAGATAACTAATATGTATTATACAGTGTTAATATACAAATCAAATTAATGTTTATAGTAATTGTTAACATAAACAAATACCGCTGTAAAGGAAAATAACTATAATTGAAATTAATTTGGGCCCAGAAAATTCTTTACCACAATGGCAGCTGTATTAAAGAAGAGAGCTTTAGCTGAATACAATAAATCATTCCAGGTAAGTTTAACCTTAAGGATATCGCGTCCAGAGCCTGTGGTAGCCAAGTAAATTCTCTTATCTTTACGCCAGCGTGACTTTTTAGTAGGTCATGTATGTACAAATACAATTATATGTGGGGACATGGAATCTGGAATAGATTTTCATAACATATTCCCAGATTTTTTATTTATTTTGACCTATGTGGACTTCTTAATCGTTGTAAAAACTGTATTGTCAGGATGGCCCTGCATCTAAAAAGTTGCACTTAGTGAAGAAGCCACTCATAGGCAGTTCAGCTGCTGCATTTGTAGGCTTATTAGAGAAGTGCAAGTCAAGCGATGAGGCATTGCAATTGTTGCTACGCATATCAGATTGCCTACAGTTTCAAGAGTCTGATGTTGAAGAGGCAATTAAGAAACTCTCTGAACATTTTCAATCAGAAGAAGATTCTGTTGTTCGTGTAAAGATACTGTGGTTATTCTGTGATATTGGTTTGGAGTGCCCTGGAGCCAATCTCAACAATTTAATAGATGAAACTATACATTTAATTAAGAATGAAACTTCTCATAAGGTAAGTATTTATATCAACCAATAAAATTGTGCTTATTTCTAATATCCTAATAACAATAAAAATTAGTTATATGAAGACCTAAACTTTTAATTTTTAGTGAAATGTTTGTTTCTTATGATATGGCAGACTAGCTGTGCTTATGAGTTCCTCTGTGTAGAATAGTGATTTTGGGTAGGAATTGGATAGCTTAAGCTAATTATTTTATAAGTAAGACACATACATTTAAATAATTTAATGAACTATTAAAGTTTTAGCAACAAATTGAATTCAAATTGGTTCACTAGTTTTGTCCTGAAAGAGCAACAGTCAGACAAAATTACGTTTGTATTTACAGTATTAGGTAGGAGAAAAATTGTTATTGTAAAAATCTTACCCTAAGGTTAGGCACTCTTAGGGTAAGATTTTTATTGAATTAACAGCCTAAAAACTAAGTTACAAGCTTCTAGCTTTTTTTAAATTGCTGACAGATTAGCACTTGACTGTGATCTCACCTGATGGTAAGTGATGATATATTCTAAGATGGAAGCACGCTAATCCATAATAGGCGGAATACCTCTTATGGTTTCTACACAGCATCGTACCAGAACACAAATCTCTGTGCTTTTGGTGGTTCTGTAGTTTTAGTGTGAAAATGTTAGTTATTTTCATATTTATAATATTAGTAATGATTATCATAATTATTTGATAAAACATTTTACTGTTTATTGTGACGATATGCATTTACTCTTATAACTACTAGACTAAGCAAAAAATACTGTGATGTAACCATTTTTAGGTAAAAAATTTATATCTCTTACCCTATTATTGCATTCAGTCATGGACTTATTCTTTATACTATGTAAAATAAGGAAGGAAAGTTAGGTAGCAGCCCCTTAACATCTCATTTCTGGACACAGGACTGCTTACTCATTGGAGACAGGGTTTTTAGAACATAGCCACACCATGCTGCACCACTGTGGGTTGGCAGGCATAGAAGACAAGTGCACTCTCTATTTCTTCACTCTCATTATGGGATGTGTCAGCACTCCAAAAATCACTGAGAGAGACCAACTACACAACTTCTGGCCAATATTGAGAAAATCGCAATAGAAAAGTTAATATTGCTTTTTAATTTGCCTTACCTGGGACTCAAACTCATGTCTCTTGTCTGTAGCCAAATATGCTGACCACTAGACCAATGTGGCGGTCAAAATAAAGTGATAGTAATAAAATACTTATTGTTTAGGTAATAGCTCAAGGACTAGCTACATTACTTAAGCTCGGCAATAAACTTAGTGATGACAAACTACTTATGACACGCTTAGTGAATGTTGCTAAAGATAATTTGAAGGATACAAGCCAGCAAGTTAAATGCAGGTGCTTACAACTCATAAGCGTATTATACCCAATATGTCCTGAAGCTGACAGAACGTCTGAAATGATAGTTGAATCTGATGCTATTGTCAAGTTGCTCGGAGCTTATAGTAATGCAGAGGTAAGTTAATAATATTGCTACATTTTTATATTTATGTTAATGGTACTTGACCTGTACAACTTCATCTCTGTACCCTTATGTCTAAATATGGCGCCATCCATTGACTGTATATGTAACTTAATATAGCAGAATTTAACCTTGACTATCTTAAGATATAGACATACATTATTGGGGACTTTTGTTTGTTGAATAACTAACTGTTTATGCAAACTGAAGCTGTTAAAATTATTACATTTATCTAGTTTTTGAAACTTTTTCATTGATGCTTTGACCCTATTCACTGTAATGTAATGTTAGGTAACATAAAGTCTTTCTCTAACACTAAAAGAACTTTAAAATTGAGCTAGCACTTCATAAGATTAATCAGTTCAATAAGTATGTAGAAGTGCAAGACCCTGTGGATTGCTGGTCCTTGTGTAATAGTCTGTGGAACGCTGGCGCCATCTGTATATCGGCGTGGGAGCAGAGTCAATAATGGCAGTCCGGCCCGTCTCTCGGCAGTTCTCGAGTGGCGGTCGGCCGGAGTGGTCGACTATTGAATATGTCGCGTTCCTAGCTATTAGTGTTAATGAGTTTGTGTAAATTGATATCGGGAACATTAAGTGATTGAACATTATAATCCGAGTTAATAAAGTGTTTGATTACACCAACATTACCCTCGAACGCCCACAGAATAAGAAATTAAATAATGGATCCATTTAATAACGATATCGGCGGAGAACCTACGTCCCTGTGCTTTATGCTTCTCCGTTTTCTCTTATACTCCGACAAGTATATAAAAAACTGTTACAGCTTTTGATTAATTAATTTTTAAATTGTTGGGTTTGTTCTGATTTAGAATATAGGATTCATTTGATTTTATTTTATAATAAAATAATTCTTTTGTGATCTTTCTTTAAACCAATAGATGGCATGGCATAACTTCTACTGTCAGTAAGTTACATAAGCGTTAAATAGATGGTGCTGTACTTTAAGTCACACATCTAAGTGTATGCAGTTATTGCACAGATGAGCTTAGTTAGTATTAGTATAGATAACTTATTTATTTTGAAGTCGGTTACTTCATTTTTTTGAAGTAACCGACTTCAAAATAAATAAGGTTATCAATTCGTCTGTATTTTTTTATGTTTGTTACCTCATATCTCCTGGGTGGACCGATCTTGATGTTTTTTTTTAAATGAAAGGTGGTGCTCGTCATAGGGTCCCATTTTTTTTAATCCAGTTCTGATGATGGCATCCATGAGAAAACCGGATAAATGTTAAATTTGTATTAAGCATGTCTACGACAAATGTACGAATAACTCAAGATCAGGCCAACCGATTTCGATGATTCTTTTTTTATTGGAAAGTATATACCATAAGGGTTGTTTAATGATAGTTTGGTTAGGTTCTGATAATAGATTCCATGACAAAGTGACGGAACTCTTCAATTCTTAGGAACAAATTAACGATACCCGGCAGAATCTTTTAAAGGCTATCCGGATATTTACCGTAACATCGGTATGGTCAAGTAATTGTCATAGTTAAATATGAAGATCAATGGAACTCTTCAACGGTTTACAGTAAAATATATAACTGTCTGTAATCAAAGGGTAATGACCTTACGTTTGTTGCTGTATTGTAAGGTGTATTACGTGCGAAGCGGTGGTAGCTAAGTTGGGGGGGGGGGGGGGGACNGGGGGGGGGGGGGGGGAAGACTGGTAATAATGGTGATGGCGTGGTGGCAAAATAAATGACCTGTAACGTATAAGGTTGCGGGTTCGAATCCGGGTGTGGCGATGTCAATGTAAATTTCACTTTATAAAGTTGTTTTATTTAAACGGTGCGGTCTCATTTGAGTAACACGTTGTACACATATTCAGACAAATTTGTTAGTGTACTTCAGATTCACTAAAAATCATAAACCGTATTCTTATATTTGGAGTCGGTGTCAGCCAAGGTATCGGTTGTAGTTACATATACAAGCTATAGGTGTCAGCGGCGCCGGAACTGCCAAGTGCCAAGTGAAGGGAAACACCTACCTTACCTCCGAATATATGAATACGAACAAATCTAAAAAAGAATACGTAATTATTTTTTTACTTTTTAGAGCATATTAATATTTGTAACAGTTTGTTTTCAAGGGGGTCCTTTTTTTGTTATAACTTTTACTTATTAATTCATATTATCTAAAACTTTTGTGAAATATTATTTATAGGATGCGAGGGTCCGTTGTGAGTCATTCCAGTCTTTGCTAACATTACATGACCGTGGTTTGACACTTAGCTTTGACTTGTATCAACCAGTTTGCGCCGCCCTCTCTGATGATTATGAGATTGTGAGAGAGGTTGCACTCAAATTGGTTTGGCTTTTGGGGAATAAATATTCAGAAAAGTAAGTTTCTCTCCCTATAAAATGTTACAGCCTTTGCTACTGACTTATATATAACTAGCTGTTTCCTGCTGTGTTGCTTGCATAATACTAGATGAATTCTACATACATACATACAAAGCATCACGCCTCATTCCCATAGGGGTAGGCAGAGACAACACCCTTTCACTTGCCACGATCCTTGCATATCTCCTTCGCTTCTTTCATTCTCATTAAACCTTTCATAAAGGTTCGTCGGTTTAGAGTACTCTTGAACTGGCCCCTATTTAAGATGTCCTGGATTTGGTCCAGGACGTTCGCCTTGATCTTCCCCTTCCAACTTTCGCATTCACTCTTGACTCATCAATCCTTTTTGTCAGTCTCCTTTCACTCATTCTCTCTACATGCCCAAACCATCTAAGCATACCTTTCTCAATTTTAGTCACTACGTCTTCTTTTATACCACAACGTTCTCTTATCACACTATTTCTTACTCNTGAAATGTAATAAAATAGAGTTGTAGTAAAAGTACCAGGTAATAGAATAGAGTAAATGTGATGGAAGTGCAATATGATAAAATAGAGTAACTGGAATACACATGCAATGTAATAGAATAGAGTTGTTGTATTAGAATTGTAGTATTATAAAATAGAGTTACTGATATAGAAGTGAAATGTAATAAAATAGAGTTGTAGTAAAAGTACCAGGTAATAGAATAGAGTAAATGTGATGGAAGTGCAATATGATAAAATAGAGTAACTGGAATACACATGCAATGTAATAGAATAGAGTTGTTGTATTAGAATTGTAGTATTATAAAATAGAGTTACTGATATAGAAGTGAAATGTAATAAAATAGAGTTGTAGTAAAAGTACCAGGTAATAGAATAGAGTAAATGTGATGGAAGTGCAATATGATAAAATAGAGTAACTGGAATACACATGCAATGTAATAGAATAGAGTTGTTGTATTAGAATTGTAGTATTATAAAATAGAGTTACTGATATAGAAGTGAAATGTAATAAAATAGAGTTGTAGTAAAAGTACCAGGTAATAGAATAGAGTAAATGTGATGGAAGTGCAATATGATAAAATAGAGTAACTGGAATACACATGCAATGTAATAGAATAGAGTTGTTGTATTAGAATTGTAGTATTATAAAATAGAGTTACTGATATAGAAGTGAAATGTAATAAAATAGAGTTGTAGTAAAAGTACCAGGTAATAGAATAGAGTAAATGTGATGGAAGTGCAATATGATAAAATAGAGTAACTGGAATACACATGCAATGTAATAGAATAGAGTTGTTGTATTAGAATTGTAGTATTATAAAATAGAGTTACTGATATAGAAGTGAAATGTAATAAAATAGAGTTGTAGTAAAAGTACCAGGTAATAGAATAGAGTAAATGTGATGGAAGTGCAATATGATAAAATAGAGTAACTGGAATACACATGCAATGTAATAGAATAGAGTTGTTGTATTAGAATTGTAGTATTATAAAATAGAGTTACTGATATAGAAGTGAAATGTAATAAAATAGAGTTGTAGTAAAAGTACCAGGTAATAGAATAGAGTAAATGTGATGGAAGTGCAATATGATAAAATAGAGTAACTGGAATACACATGCAATGTAATAGAATAGAGTTGTTGTATTAGAATTGTAGTATTATAAAATAGAGTTACTGATATAGAAGTGAAATGTAATAAAATAGAGTTGTAGTAAAAGTACCAGGTAATAGAATAGAGTAAATGTGATGGAAGTGCAATATGATAAAATAGAGTAACTGGAATACACATGCAATGTAATAGAATAGAGTTGTTGTATTAGAATTGTAGTATTATAAAATAGAGTTACTGATATAGAAGTGAAATGTAATAAAATAGAGTTGTAGTAAAAGTACCAGGTAATAGAATAGAGTAAATGTGATGGAAGTGCAATATGATAAAATAGAGTAACTGGAATACACATGCAATGTAATAGAATAGAGTTGTTGTATTAGAATTGTAGTATTATAAAATAGAGTTACTGATATAGAAGTGAAATGTAATAAAATAGAGTTGTAGTAAAAGTACCAGGTAATAGAATAGAGTAAATGTGATGGAAGTGCAATATGATAAAATAGAGTAACTGGAATACACATGCAATGTAATAGAATAGAGTTGTTGTATTAGAATTGTAGTATTATAAAATAGAGTTACTGATATAGAAGTGAAATGTAATAAAATAGAGTTGTAGTAAAAGTACCAGGTAATAGAATAGAGTAAATGTGATGGAAGTGCAATATGATAAAATAGAGTAACTGGAATACACATGCAATGTAATAGAATAGAGTTGTTGTATTAGAATTGTAGTATTATAAAATAGAGTTACTGATATAGAAGTGAAATGTAATAAAATAGAGTTGTAGTAAAAGTACCAGGTAATAGAATAGAGTAAATGTGATGGAAGTGCAATATGATAAAATAGAGTAACTGGAATACACATGCAATGTAATAGAATAGAGTTGTTGTATTAGAATTGTAGTATTATAAAATAGAGTTACTGATATAGAAGTGAAATGTAATAAAATAGAGTTGTAGTAAAAGTACCAGGTAATAGAATAGAGTAAATGTGATGGAAGTGCAATATGATAAAATAGAGTAACTGGAATACACATGCAATGTAATAGAATAGAGTTGTTGTATTAGAATTGTAGTATTATAAAATAGAGTTACTGATATAGAAGTGAAATGTAATAAAATAGAGTTGTAGTAAAAGTACCAGGTAATAGAATAGAGTAAATGTGATGGAAGTGCAATATGATAAAATAGAGTAACTGGAATACACATGCAATGTAATAGAATAGAGTTGTTGTATTAGAATTGTAGTATTATAAAATAGAGTTACTGATATAGAAGTGAAATGTAATAAAATAGAGTTGTAGTAAAAGTACCAGGTAATAGAATAGAGTAAATGTGATGGAAGTGCAATATGATAAAATAGAGTAACTGGAATACACATGCAATGTAATAGAATAGAGTTGTTGTATTAGAATTGTAGTATTATAAAATAGAGTTACTGATATAGAAGTGAAATGTAATAAAATAGAGTTGTAGTAAAAGTACCAGGTAATAGAATAGAGTAAATGTGATGGAAGTGCAATATGATAAAATAGAGTAACTGGAATACACATGCAATGTAATAGAATAGAGTTGTTGTATTAGAATTGTAGTATTATAAAATAGAGTTACTGATATAGAAGTGAAATGTAATAAAATAGAGTTGTAGTAAAAGTACCAGGTAATAGAATAGAGTAAATGTGATGGAAGTGCAATATGATAAAATAGAGTAACTGGAATACACATGCAATGTAATAGAATAGAGTTGTTGTATTAGAATTGTAGTATTATAAAATAGAGTTACTGATATAGAAGTGAAATGTAATAAAATAGAGTTGTAGTAAAAGTACCAGGTAATAGAATAGAGTAAATGTGATGGAAGTGCAATATGATAAAATAGAGTAACTGGAATACACATGCAATGTAATAGAATAGAGTTGTTGTATTAGAATTGTAGTATTATAAAATAGAGTTACTGATATAGAAGTGAAATGTAATAAAATAGAGTTGTAGTAAAAGTACCAGGTAATAGAATAGAGTAAATGTGATGGAAGTGCAATATGATAAAATAGAGTAACTGGAATACACATGCAATGTAATAGAATAGAGTTGTTGTATTAGAATTGTAGTATTATAAAATAGAGTTACTGATATAGAAGTGAAATGTAATAAAATAGAGTTGTAGTAAAAGTACCAGGTAATAGAATAGAGTAAATGTGATGGAAGTGCAATATGATAAAATAGAGTAACTGGAATACACATGCAATGTAATAGAATAGAGTTGTTGTATTAGAATTGTAGTATTATAAAATAGAGTTACTGATATAGAAGTGAAATGTAATAAAATAGAGTTGTAGTAAAAGTACCAGGTAATAGAATAGAGTAAATGTGATGGAAGTGCAATATGATAAAATAGAGTAACTGGAATACACATGCAATGTAATAGAATAGAGTTGTTGTATTAGAATTGTAGTATTATAAAATAGAGTTACTGATATAGAAGTGAAATGTAATAAAATAGAGTTGTAGTAAAAGTACCAGGTAATAGAATAGAGTAAATGTGATGGAAGTGCAATATGATAAAATAGAGTAACTGGAATACACATGCAATGTAATAGAATAGAGTTGTTGTATTAGAATTGTAGTATTATAAAATAGAGTTACTGATATAGAAGTGAAATGTAATAAAATAGAGTTGTAGTAAAAGTACCAGGTAATAGAATAGAGTAAATGTGATGGAAGTGCAATATGATAAAATAGAGTAACTGGAATACACATGCAATGTAATAGAATAGAGTTGTTGTATTAGAATTGTAGTATTATAAAATAGAGTTACTGATATAGAAGTGAAATGTAATAAAATAGAGTTGTAGTAAAAGTACCAGGTAATAGAATAGAGTAAATGTGATGGAAGTGCAATATGATAAAATAGAGTAACTGGAATACACATGCAATGTAATAGAATAGAGTTGTTGTATTAGAATTGTAGTATTATAAAATAGAGTTACTGATATAGAAGTGAAATGTAATAAAATAGAGTTGTAGTAAAAGTACCAGGTAATAGAATAGAGTAAATGTGATGGAAGTGCAATATGATAAAATAGAGTAACTGGAATACACATGCAATGTAATAGAATAGAGTTGTTGTATTAGAATTGTAGTATTATAAAATAGAGTTACTGATATAGAAGTGAAATGTAATAAAATAGAGTTGTAGTAAAAGTACCAGGTAATAGAATAGAGTAAATGTGATGGAAGTGCAATATGATAAAATAGAGTTACTGGAATACATGTGCAATGTAATAGAATAAAGTTGTTGTATTAGAAGTGCAATATAATGAAATAGAGCTACTGGAATACACGTGCAATGTTTTAGAATAGAGTATATGTGATAGAAGTGAAATGTAATAAAATAGAGTTACTATAACAAAAGTGCAATATAGTAATACAGAGTGAACGGAATAGTATATATAATAATGGTAATCTATAGTGTAGAGTTAAAACATTACTCATCATTTACAGAGGTGCGTACAGCTGCAGTGGATGCCGTATGCCAGCTTTCGATGGAGAATCCGGTCTTCGCCACCACCTCACTGGACTTCCTAGTAGACATGTTTAATGACGAGATAGAAGATGTCCGCTTACGTGCAATAGACAGTCTCACTAAAATATCACATCACATCGTACTTAGAGAAGATCAGTTGGAGATCATTTTGAGTGCTTTAGAGGTGAAGTTTTTTATTCGCGATGTTACTTAATTTTTTTAGTAACTACATATAAATTTAATATTACGAAATAATTTTTGGTTGGCAGGAGAAGTTGCATTTATTTATATTATATTCTCATCAAACAGGATTATTCGATGGACGTGAGGGAAGGTCTTCACAAAATGCTCGGCTCTTGCACTGTTGCTTCCAAGACTTGCCTGGAAATGTGCATCGATAAAATACTGGAAAATCTCAAACGGTATCCTCAGGTATGTGACACTGAATTTTACTATATGTTTACATTTCGGTGTTAATGTAGCCTGTGTTTAAAATAAAATATAACTTGAGCAACAAATTTCATTTCAATTAAGTTTTAATTCAATACATTTTCAACTCCATTTCAATTAGATTTGAAAATTAAGTTCTATTACATTTTAATTCCATTTAATTTCAGATCCACTTCAATTAAGTTTTAATTCAATTCAATTCGATTCCAACTCAATTTCAATTCGATTTCAAATTAAATTCCATTTCAGTTTAGTTTTAAGTCAATTCAATTTGAGTTCCATTTCAATTAAGTTTTAATTCAATTCAATTTCAATTCAATTTCAATTCAATTTCAATTCAATTTCAATTCAATTCAATTCCAATTCAATTATATCTCGTCAAAACCCATATAACTTTTAGGACTAATGTAACTATCAATACATTTCCAGTTAAATGGATTAAATGTTCTCGCCTTTGAGTTTCGTGACACAAAATATCTTAAATACTTCAGTCACTGACTGACAGTCTTAAGGACTGTTTGTTGTTATATTGATACCTTAGTTATTGTGGTTTGTACGAAAAAAATCGGTTCTCGGTGCATTTGTAGCGTGCGATGATGATATACGAGTCGAATTAACTCATTTTTTTTATGTGAAATGATACACGTGCGACACACATCGAACTGAAAAACCTTTGATAAAAACAAAGTCAATTATAACATCCATATTTAGCGACTAGAGTTTTTTGAGTTTTTCCGTGTGACGATGTGTATGTGTATATTTAAAAGCATATACAGGTTTTTTTATATTAACCATAGATACATGATATTGTTTTAGGACAAACGATCTACGTTCCGATGCGTACAGCAGATGGGAAGCAAACACGCTACCCTGGTATTGCCTCTAACGACACGTCTCCTCGCGGTACATCCCTTCTTTGATATGCCTGAACCTGACGTGGAAGATCCAGCTTGTATCCTTTCTAAAATTTACAAGTGTACATCAAATTTCCTGCTAGGTTTTTTTCAGTACAATGATCCGGAAAGATGGTAACTTCGTCATCATACATACATACGTAGCATCAAGCCTCATTCCCATTGGGGTAGGCAGAGACAACATCCTTCCATTTGCCACGATCCTTGCATATCTCCTTCGCTTCTTTCATTCTCATTAAGCCTTTCATACAAGTCCGGCGGTTTAGAGTAGTCTTGACCTAGCCCTTGTTTAAAATGTCCTGGATTTGCTCCAGGAACGTTCGCCTTGGTCTTCCCCTTTCAACTATCGCATTCACTCTTGACTCATAAATCCTTTTTGTCAGTCTCCTTTCATTCACCATCTAAGCACACCTTCCCAATTTTAGCCACTACATCTCCTTTTTTACCACAGCGTTCACTTGTCACACTATTTCTTAATTTGTCACTTTGTCACACAGTTTCAATCCACTCATGCTTCTCAACGATCTGATCTCTCCGCTTTTTTTTACTTTCATGCTTCTTCTGTCTTACCCAACTTTTAGATTCATGCCCGCTGTTTGTGCAATAAAGTTAAAAATATTTGGCGGAAATTTCATATAAAAACCGTTTTTGACCTTAAATAACCTTTGTCCCTAATAATAATATAGCATTACAAAGGTTATATTTTCTTAGGTCTACGTGGGTGTTGACCTTGTGTGGCTAAATGCTTCCTCCAGCTTGTTCTAAGTGTCTCTTCCAGTTGCCGGTTCTATCCAATCATTGCCTGCTATTTGTGTAATATCGTCTGCCCATCTTTCATGTGGCCGGGCGACGTTTCTCCTTCTTTTTGGTCCAGTTCATATTGTTGCCCATCGACCATCTCTATATCTCGTAATGTGCCCTACTCATTTGGTTTTTCCTTCATTCTAGGCTTCCTTATTTTTTGAATTCTTTTGACTCGTAGTATATTCTTTTCCATAGCTCTTTGGTATAATAGTATAAATAATATCTTTTCCCTTATCTTCTTTGTGCGCGTTCGAATTTTGGCAGCCATAAGTAAGGCAAATCAAAATGCAAGTGCCTAAGACAGTTTTGTTTCAGTTTTATGTTGTAAGTCTCTTTTATTCATAATTTCATTGCTGTTCTTGCGTGTTTCATTTATAAGGATTGGAAATTTATCCCTATTCGTCATTTTTACTTCCTATATTTAAGGATTTCAGAATTTTTTTTTGTGAGGTTTCTGAGAAAAATATGACTTAGGTACTTACTTTTGTTTTCCTGTTATGTTTTTGAAAATCTTCTTCGACAACTGCAATAAATAATGTAAGTGACATTGGGCCTTTTTGCCTCACGCCACGGCTTATACTTTGCGCCTAAATACCCATAACAAGCGATGGAGAGGCACGATTGGCCTATTTCGATTGTTTATTACAGCAACACTGATGTTATCAAGTAAAAACAGACGTTATTGCCAGTAAATTTGTTTTAATTGGGTTTTATATTGACGGATATTTGATGTTTTAGGGAATGTTATAGAATAAGTGAATTCCTTCACTGTATTTGTTAAGATATGTGCGTGCTGATCCTCGTACTAAACGCGGCTCAGCATTGTACCACGATGTTGCCGCTGTTCGAGGAGCACACCGTCAAACACTACACGTATTTACGGGATACAATGCCTCATTTGGTGCCTTACTTGCCCATAGGTGAGTGACAATTAAAGGTCTTTATTATAAAGAGTGGACTAAACAAAGACTGACCCAGTTTGTGGTTTAAATTTACACCTTCGCTTTATCCATTGCTACATGGGTGCAATGTTATGAGAATATTGGTGCGAGCCACATTTAATCTAACAAACACAATTCTTGAAGTGAAACTGCTTTTACGGATGAAACGCGTGATTAGCGTTATGAAGATGTGCAGCGTTTTTTATGCGTTTGAAGGTTAGGTAGTTTTAATATTTATTTTCAAGAACAGTACAGTGGTATCTTAAATATAAAAGAACAATGATCCTACAGTAGTCTTCCCTTGTATAAAACACAGGTTGTACATAATACTATAACTGTTCACGCCGGCCGTGACCCTATCAATAGACTTCGACCTCTGGATTCCGGCCCATAAGAAGTCCAGGTTGAATCGATCCCTGAGACGGCGGGAGGGGAAATATAGGAGAGAACAGATTTGAATCGGGGCACCAATCTGGGGTCCCGGGCGCTGATCTCCTAGGGCGGCGTGTGGCAGGTGACTGTTGACGGAGGAGTGTGTTTATGAATGTGTGTTGTGTGTGAAATATGTGTCTTACATGACCTACCGAGGCGTCGCGGAAAGCTTCTGTCGGCGACGCCGGTCTCGATATCCACTCCAAAAACTGAAGACCACATGGGCGTGAATGAACTGTGGCCGCATGGATCTGCCGCGCCTCTTCGGATTGAGGAAGGGGAGCCACTAAAAGATCCTTATCGCTACGACTTCACCACACAAAAACCAAAAAAACCGCGTGGAATTACTGGACGTTTTACGAAAAACACGAGGCGAGGGTATCGCTCCCTTGCAACGCCTCTTGCCCGATGGTAGCTCGATCAAGACTAAATTTGCTCCATGCTTATGGAACAGCACAGGAGGCGCTCTAGTGGTAAACGCGCCGCTTCTCGATATTAAGCGCCTCGGCCTAGTACCTCGGAATGGTTGCATATGGCACGAATACGCCGCTACCGAGGTACCAATGCTCTGTACCAGATGGCGCGCGAACAATAACAATTTTAACAAATAAATTGGACATATATGAATGAATAAGCACGGATGTATGTAGTGAATATTGAGCAATAACGTGGCTCTTTTAATTTACAATTCCTCATTTGAGATTTCATTCAATAAATTTTAATTACGACACTTTTAAATATTTTATAGACAATTAAATTCCTATCGTATCTTATCCCCCCCCCCCCCTACTTCTAAGTATCGGAAATCTAAAGCTTTAGATTTGTATAAATATAAACTAGACTTAACATAGAAGTTTCACTTCTGGTATATGTACTTTGTACGCACGCATTTTTAATTTTCATTTATTGCCCAATATTTTCATTAATGTATCGCATGTCACAATACAGTCTTCAGATAGGTGGGGGTAAAGGGAACTTGCATTGTTTTGGTGTCATAATCATGTTATACCAGGTGGTGCACAGCAGTCTCGTGGCGAGAAAAGCGAGGCTGCAATAGATGACAGCGCGGTGAGAAGGTTCTTCGACACAGTATTGCAACATATCGACAATGTCACACTGTCTACTAGAGTGAGACTGAAAATGTTACAGTCAGCTGAAGAACAACTCAACAAGTAAGAAGCAGACATTTTATCTTTACAGCTGGTGTTATGTATCATACCATTTGGACCGAATCTCAGATAAATTAGGATTTTTTAATACATTTAGTGCATTAGAAAGGAGGGGACAGTTGAGATGAAATGAGAAGAAGAAAGGAGAGGGAAATGTGATTGTTTACTACTGAAGTGCTACATTATTACCATGCTATGCAAATGAAAAGTTTGTTTAAATTCAGTACTTGTTTAAGTTTAGTTTAGTTTTTAAATTTCATATACCATGTATGGAACCTCAGACATCTGTCAAGATGTCAAACGAGACTGTCATAATCAAATGAAATACACACACTCACTCGTTTTTAACAGACTTCAAAAAAAAGAGGAGGTTATCAATTTGTCTCTATTTTTTTGTTTGTTACCTCATATCTTCCGAGTGGGTGGACCGATCTTGATGATTTTTTTTTAAATGAAAGGTGGTGCTCGTCATTGGGTCCCATTTTTTTAAATCCAGTTCTGAAGATGGCATCCATGAGAAAACCGGCGAATAACTTAAGATCACGCTAATCGATTTCGATGATTCTTTTTTTATTGGAAAGGATATACTTCAAGGGTTGTTTTGTGATAGATTGGTTAGGTTCTGGTGATGGAATCCATGACAAAGTGACAGAACTCTTCGATTCTTAGGAGCAAATTAACTATACTCGGCAGAATCTTCTATAGGCTATCCAGGTATTTGAGTTGCCTACCGTAACTTCGGTATGGTCAAGTGCTAGTCGTTGTTAAATATGAAGATCAATGGATCTCCTCAACTTTACTAAAAATCAAAAAATAAATAAAAATTTTAACAAAAAAAGAACACTGGCACCGACTCCAAATATAACAATACGAAAATCACTATAAAAGAATACCCAATTATTTCTTACTTTTTAGAGCATATTAATATATTTGTAAGTTCTTTTTTTGTTAAAATTTTTATTTATGTCCTATATAGATTCACACTTTAACTTTGTAGCAACAGATAAAATATTACTATTTTTATATTTAATTGTTATATATTTTATCACTCTTTATCACAATAAAAAAAGCTCTGTAATGTATTAGAACTTTCTGGAAAATATTTCCTATATTCTGATACAAGGTGTTAGGAGACCGCTTCCGAAAACTAAGACACGATAGTACTAAAGACATCTTTGATGATGGGACGAAAAAAATTCGGTCCTGATTTAAAAAAAAATCAAATTTTTAAACGTTTTATTAGCTTTATTTATGCTCCATCCTGTTAGTACAAACGAAACAATAGTTTAATTAAAACCAGCAATTAAACACAAAATCGAAAACAGCTGAAGCGTGAATGCACATGTCAACGCCCGAGCGTTCTTTGATCAGTTCGTTGACCCACCGTGACCCATTGTCGTCGCTTCAACCGATGGACGTCCACTGCTGGACATAGGTCTCATGTAATGACGTCCACAAGGCCAGATCTTGCGACCCTTTTTATATCATCGGTCCACCTTGTGGGGGTCTGCCTACACTGCGCCTTCCGGTGCGGGGTCGCCACACCAGCTCCTTCGGCCCCCAACGTCCATCGGTCTTTCGGACTATGTGCCCCGCCCATTGCCACTTCAGATTCGCGATTCGTAGGACTATGTCGGTGACTCTGTTTCTACTACAGATCCCTTCATTTCTGATACGATCATGTAGAGAAACTCCGACCATAGCCCTCTCCATCGCACGCTGAGTGACTCTGAGCTTCCACATGAGGCCCATAGTCAGCGACCACGTCTCAGAATCGCATGACATACGTTGACCCATCAGCTGTTTTTAATTTTGTGTTTCATTGCTGGTTTTTTAAATATAAATCAATGTATTTTGTATAATAGCAAATGTGTTATTAGTTCTATCGTCTGCCTTCGTTTTCGGAAACGATCTCCCAGTGCCTTGTATGTCATTATATTTATAATAAAAAAAAAAACAGATTTTTCTCAGATAATAACTGTTATTAATGAATATATTACGAGATAGTGGATAAAATGTTTTCCTTTATTTTTAAAATTATTGTTCTTCATTTTTCCTGACTCCTCCTCTGGTCGTAGCTCAATGCTGAGCATAGTGGTGTTCCTTACGAAGCAGGTTGTGTTATCTTGCCGATCGGTAGCTATGTGGATTGACTGTTTTGGGTAACCAGCTGTTCCGCTACCTGACCGGGCCATCGTTTCGAACTACGGCCTTTCGGTCTTTTACCTTCCATCTTTCCGATTAAGATGAGTTTCTCTAGGTTATTTCTGGACCTTTGCGCGATATGTATCTCGGAAAGCCTGAGTTACCTTTAGCTCTTCTAGAATGGCAATGTTTATCCTGAGTGCAGTTCAGTGGATCTACAACTTCCGCTGCCAGCACCACATTTCAAAGCGTCTACCCATCATATATCAGTAACCTTGAGTGTCCAAGCTTTTGAGAAAAATCTAGAAGGTTCCTGACAATACATTTGTAGTTTTTAGTATGTTTTGGTTCATCCTGATCTTCTTTAATTGGTTCATTGTGGACATCGCCTTGCCTCTCTTTACCCTAATGTTATGTAAAGGTTATTCTTGCTTCCACACGTTCAGTCAATATATATTTTTATTGTAGATTATCAGAAATGGAGCCAATGGTGGCCGGTGCTGCGAATTTCACCGCTCTGTTCGCTCGCTGCGTGCTCTTACTGCACACAGCTTTAAATGCCACCAATGGCCCTCCCACTCACGCCCTACAACAACTCACCACCGACTGTCTCAGGTAATATAAACCTTTCGTATTATCATATTAGGAACTTACGCTTACGCTTCAGGAAACGAAGACAGTCGATAGTACTTATGACACCTTTGTTGATGGGACGGAAAAAAGTCAATTCTGATTCTAACTTCACTGTTGGGTTTACCTGCACATCGTATTAAGAAATATGTTAAAAACGTCCTATTACAAAAAGCAAGAATATTTAAATGACAAAAATGTATGGACCTGATTTCAGTTGCACATAAAAGCTAAACACATTGTAACGCATAAAAACTATGTTTAATGGAGTAACCGTCGAGTTTTTTACCAGTTTGTTATCGAGCCTACTTGATTAAAGAACATTTTGATTTAAAAAAAAATCATATAGTTGACTCGACCATCAGCTGACTTTGATTTTGTATTTCATAGCTGTTTTTATTCAGTAATATATTTTTTATAAAACTACTGCTTCATATAGCTGTACTAACATAAAAAAGTCAAGAAGCAGCACATTACCGTCCCACTGCTAGGCACAGGCCTCCTTACTCATATGAGAGAAGGTTTTTAGACCGTACACCCACCACGCTGCTCCACCGCGAATTGGCAGGCATAGTACACAAGAGTAGGCTCTGTTGCTTTACTCTCATAGTCCGACGTGATGGTAATTCGACACAGCCGGAGAGATCAGGCGCAGGACTGACGGCTTAACGTGCTCATTGAGGCACAGGGGTGGATCACACCACCAACTTCCCAATTTCGGGCAAATATTGAGAAAATCTTAATAGAAAACTCATTATCGATTTCGAATTGGCCCGACCCGGGACAGTACTAACACGATGGAGCGTAAATAATGCAAATAAATTGTTTTTTTTTTAATCAGGATCGATTTTTTTTTCCGACCCATCATCAAAGGTGGCATTAGTACTATCGTCTGTCTGTCTGTTTTCGTAATCTGTCCCCTAAATCCTTGTATTTATTAGTGATGACCTTATAATGTAGGTACTTAGAAAATAGTTATCATACTAAGTAATGAGGTTAGGTTGGTTTCGTTTTAACATTTGTTTATTAGCATTAAACAGCAATGAATACTTACAAAGAAGTTTTCATGTCTGAATCTATCATATGTCGAACATGAAATGTAAACACTATAATTTCTCTTCTTCTTCTTCTTCCATTTATTTAATGGCTTTCGGTTGTACTGTACTAGTAAGGTACATTTTACTTCGCCAATGTCACGTAGACTAAAGCACGCATCACTTTCATAAAAATCTTTGAGGATGATCTTTAGGCAGATTTTATCACAATAGTGAGTACATTTGTTAATTAAATTATAAAATATATTGGTAGAGTTTGACTTTACTAATTTTAATAAACTTACATATCAGTTCACTGTACGGGGAGAACACAAACATTAAGCAACACTCAACGTTTAAGGGGTGGGGAATTTTAACGGAGATTTTAGGGGAAGAAAAAAAATATGGCTAACTGTTCCCTCATCCAAGCCACACTGGCACAGCAAGTGGTTCTGGATTCTCAATTTAGTGAGGTGGACTGGCGTGCAGGCGTGGCCAAGGCGTAAACGATTGAAGGTTGTAATAACCCATCGTGTAGCATTTTTGCAAGTTCCCTTAAAAATTATTCACACCTGTCATATTTGATGTTCGTTCCGTCGTTCAGAAATCAAATTAAATTTAAAAGTTAAGTGTTTTTTTTTTATTTTGATGATCGTTCAGTTGTTCAGAATTCGAATTAAATTTAAAAGAATACTTTTGTTTATTTTTGACATTTGACATTGACAACCAACAATTTCTGAACGCAACGGACTTTGGCGGGAATCTCGGTGTCAATGCCACGTTTTTTTTATTACGAATTGTTTCGGTTATATTTTAATTTCTTATTAAATTTAAAACATTCTTCAAGTATAATTAAGTTTTTTAAGATAATATAGTTGCATTGTATAAAGATTTGGTTATATTTTAATGGTACAGACTACAACATCAATTCAGCGGAGTAACAGAACAAGAAAACGCCTGCGTTTGGCAATTGGCATTACGGGTTTGTGCTGCGAGACTTATAGCAGCTGTAGAGACTGCGACAGTTGCCAATACCGGTTCTGGAAATGCGGGCACTAGCGCCTCAGGCGCCGCGGCATTATCAGCAGCTGCGGCTTTAACCCACCATGCTGAAATGCTCGATAGGATATTGGCCTCTGCAGGTATATATAAAATAGAACTGTCCATAAAAATAATTACATATAACGTACTTAAAAAGTTTAGGATGAAAGTTAAACAACAATTTTTTATATTTAGCCAAAAAATATTTATTTCTTTTAAAACGTCAGATAATCTATTAAACATTTTTACATTTATAATAGTAATAAGTGAACAGGTGACAACAATTGTTAAACTACCTCCACAAGGATACATGCATTTAGTAATCAACTATACAGTTTTGAGTTAAGATATTTGGAGAGGAAAGCTTGAGTGCGCTTATTCTTTTTTCGGCACTTGACTGTTATTTCACCTGATATCAAGTGATGACACAGGTAAAGGTGGAAGCGCTTCGCTTGGCAGGTCGTCTTTATTAATAATTAGCCACGGTCGAAGCTATCCATCAGTCCAGGCTCACATTCAATATATATATTGGCTTTGTTTTCATCGAGTTGTTTTTGCACTTAGGTCGTTCTTGTTTCAATTTCCAGGCGTCGAACCGGATCCCTTCACCATAGCAGTGTTCCAGCAGCTGTCCCAAAGTGCTGAGAACAAGCCTTCAGCACTAGCAAGAGCTGTCCAGCCTCTGCTGATATCAGCACCACTGCCCATCATACCTAAGCCCAATTTGAAGGTACTATCATTGGTATATATGTAAAAAATTCATTCATGATCACACTGTAAAATAAGTATATATAAAAAAATGTTTTCTTTCAAGCGTGGGTCAATAGAGTAACAACATTTAAATTTCACAAATAAAGGTAATACAAAGTTAAATTAAATCAAGTTTAATTTGGCTTCAAATAATTATTCGCCACTTAATTTCCTAATTTTGTAATCCCCAACCTCATTACCTGATGTTGTATTTCCCCCCTTAATATCCTAATTTTATAATACCCCACTTTATTTCGTAATTTTGTAATTTCCCACTTAATTTTCTGTTATGTAATTCCTCACTTAATTTCTTAATTTTTAATCCCCCACTTCATTACCTAATATAATTATTCCCCACTTAATTTTGTAATTCCTCATTTAATTTCCTAATTTTGTAATCCCCCACTTCATTACCTAATACAGTAATTCCTCACTTAATTTCCTAATTTTTAATCCCCCACTTCATTACCTAATATAAT
>JACTOM010000905.1:1491619-1530089 GCA_015832385.1 Elymnias hypermnestra
TTTCGCATTCACTCTTGACTCATAAATCCTTTTTGTCAGTCTCCTTTCATTCATTCTCTCTACATGCCCAAACCATCTAAGCATACCTTTTTCAATTTTAGTCACTACGTCTTCTTTTATACCACAACGTTCTCTTATCACACTATTTCTCACTCTGTCACTCAGTTTTAATCCACTCATGCTTCTCAACGCTCTCATCTCTACCGCATTTATTTTACTTTTGTGATTCTTCTGCCATACCCAACTTTCACTACCATACATAAGTGTTGGCACCAACACTCCTGCATGCACAGCCAGTCTGGGCCTTTGAGACACCATCTGGCTATTCATAAAGGCGCGCAGGGCACCATTTACCATATTCCCTGCATTCACTCTCCTTTCAATATCACTTTCACACGTTCCATCTTTTATAAATTTAGATCCCAAGTATACAAATTCTTTCACCTCTTCCACTTGTTCCCCATCTATCAAAATATTGTCAGTCATCATAGATTCATTTCTTTCAAAATCATTATCAGATGATGCAAGTGTTACTTGATCATCAGCGTAGAGTAAATATTTGATGGGTAATTCATTAATTTTTAACCCATACATACTTTCTTTTAAATCTGTCAAACAGTAATCCATATAATAGGTATATAATATATATAGGTATATAATATAGAATAGGTTTGTAGTATGTCGTACACTTATGGATGAGTAACACAGTGAAAGATAAGTATACACTACTAATATGTTTATTAAAAGATAAATAGTACAAGGAAGAAAGCAAAATAGAACAATAAATACGAGAATTAAGTAAGCGCGTAAGCAGATAAATAGGAAGCAAGTAATATACGGGTCGCGTCGGATGTGTTCGGACGAATGAATCGACTGCAGTGCTCTGCTGTCAGCGCGGCCGCCGCGGTCGTTTCTAACGGTATCACCTCCGCGGCGGGGGGAGCGCCGGTCGCCATCTTACTTCGTTCGCTCTGCCTATTGTATTAGCTAGCGTTGAGGTGTGCCGCGTCTTCACAAGCGATTGCGGAATGAGAGCGGTGGCTCGTGTGTTGGCGTGCGCCACAGGTTGAACAGCCATGGTGACGCAACACATCCCTGTCGAACACCTCTTTCGTTTATTCTGACACAAGCACTAGAACCCTCATAGAGAGACATCAATGCTTGAATCAGACAACCGCTCACCCCATACGTAGATAACGTTGACCACAGCTCATTCCTCACCACTCGATCATAGGCCTTTTCTAAATCTACGATAGCGCAATAAACTTTTAAAAGGATTTATGAGTCAAGAGTGAATGCGAAAGTTGGAAGGGGAAGACCAAGGCGAACGTTCCTGGATCAAATCCAGGACATTTTAAATAAGGGCCAAGTCTAGAGTTCTCTAAACCGACGAACTTGTATGAAAGGTTTAATGAGAATGAAAGAAGGCAAGGAGATATGCAGGGGTCGTGGCAAGTGGAAGGACGTGGTCTCTGTCTACCCCGAAGGGAATGAGGCGTGATGTTATGTATGTAAACGTATATGCCTCTATAATAAACTCCCATAAGAAGTTCTAGAAATGTCGCTTAACAAATACAAAGTCTTTGTTAAAAGAAAATGATTGAAAAGACATAAGTTGCAAGACTACTTGGACGATTGAAACGCGGGGGTGTAAACAAATTGCTCTAATTTAAATTTAATAAATTAATATGATATTGTACTGATGATGGTAAAAAAAAACAAAATACCTGACTGAGTTTGTTGTGGACTTTTCTCTGAACAGGGCGCGAAGGAAAGAAGGTTCTTTAATACCATCATCAGATGTATATTAGAATTTGTGTGGGGAAAAAGAAATTATATTTGAATAATGATTTCATTATAACTATCACTATATAACGCTTCCTATCTCATTCTCCCCCACATTAAATCTTAACAATATATGTGACTGTCTCTTTTTCGTTTCATCGGCTTTCAAATCCCAAAGATGCTGAAGAAATTTTCTCTAAAAACCTTGATATTTCAGACGACGATGGTACGCAGAACGTGCGTTTGTTGACCAAAGTCCTCATTTCCCACGGAGTGTGGACGGAGCCTTGCGGTGTGGATATATCTGTATGCCTCGCTGTTGAGGAGGGTAGTACTCGTGATGCTGCACCACTGGTGGAACTGTGTCGACCTGTACGCGTCACAGTAGCCCCTAAACCTATCAAACGAGGGATTTAAACTAACAGTTATAAATCTGAGACTTTATTTTATTTATTATAGAAATATACCCTAATGTATCCTATATCCTAGAAAAAGAAAGCCTATATCCTATCAAGTGGATCTCCCATTTTCCACTTGGTTATGAAACTTAGTAATTAAGTAACAAGTGACAAAAATGATACCAAAACTGTTTTAAAATTATTAAACAATCTACTTCAATAAATGTAATAAAAAAAAGACCGCCCAGATTCCGGTCAAAGTCAAATATTATAGTTGCGATCAGAAATCGTTGATTGTCAATGTCAAATTAAATGTAAAAAAAAGTACTCCTTTAAATGTCATTTCTGAACGACGGGACAAATGTCAAACGTTTGACATTAAAAAAAAGAAAAACTGTAAAAGTGCGCGTGTACAAAGTACACATCTCAAACTTCTTTGGTAAACAAATTTTTAATAAATAAATTTATTTATTTTTTAGCAACAACGGCTCAATGGGGTTAGTACACACAATACTTATAACTATGTTAGTAAAACTAAAGACAAATAATAATAAATTATTAATACTAAACTTAAAAATCTAAAAAATTTAAAAACAACTATGACAAGGTCACCCATAAAATACCCGTTTTTTGATCGGCCCAAACTGCATTCTGAGGAACTGGTGGTAAAATGGTGAAACCACCCTTCCAGCTAACATTCTCAAAATGCAGTTTGTGCTGGAGCGCAACCTCAACATCAAGGACATCAATCTTTTCCTTTGCAGGGCAAAGAAATCATCAGTCCTTGCCTCTGCAAACATAGATGATGCCGAGCAAAATTTTGCCAGGCCGAATAGCATTCTGAACGCGTTGTTGTACTGTACCCTAAATGAGTCCAGTACCTTCTGGGTGTAATTGGTCCAAAGGCTCCCAGTGTAGAAGGTCTGGCAATAGGCTTTAAAAAGCGTAATTTTAAGTGTTGTGACTTAGAGGCAGGGAAAAGGGAAGATATGTTAGGAATTTCTTCTTCTTTTTTGTCGCTTCACTCTTATTAGAGTGGTCGTGGTTATCACATTCCCGATGCAGACAGTACTCGCTTCACAACGCCGCGCCACCTCTGCCTATTGGCCGTCATTCGTGCACGGGAGCACTTACCGCAGCCTTTATTTGGTCTGTCCATCTCATCGGGGATCTCCCTCGTGGTCTTGTGCCTTCTACGTTCCCTTGAACGACAAGACGTTCTATGGAGTCATTTCCACGCCGACTAACATGCCCATAAAATTTTAAGATCCGACTGCACACTTGAGTGGATAGGCGCTCTTTCATGCCAAGGTCTTCCAGGATGGAGGCGTTTGTTCGAAACTCAGTCCAAGAGATTCCGAGCATCTACCTCCAACACCACATCTCCAGAGCGTCTATCTAGTGGCTTTCGGTTTGTCGCAGGGTCCATGTTTCAGCGGCGTACAGGAATATGGGAAACACTAGCGATTTTACGAGCCGAACCTTGGTGGCTTTTGAGATGTTTCGGTTCCTCCATATTATGTTAGCAACTTAATTGTTATTAAAATATTAAGTGTCGAAAATTAATCTCTCACTCACTTCAACCGACGTCCACTGCTGGACATATGTCTCATCTAATGATGGCCATTGTGCTCGATCTTGCGCCGCCTGGCTCCAGCGGCTACCGGCGACGGTCGTCATTCCAGCACCTTCGAAGCCCAACATCCATCGGTCCTTCGGACTATGAGCCCCGCCCATTACCACTGCAGCTTCGTGATTCTTAGGGCTATGTCGGTGACTTTGGTTCTTCTACGGATCTCCTCATTTCTGATTTGATCGCGTATAGAAACTCCGAGCATAGCCCTCTCCATCGCACGCTGTGTGATTTTGAGCTTGCGAATGAGGCCTATAGTCAGCGACCACGTTTCCGTTCCGTAAGTGATTACTGGCAACACGCACTGTGCGAATACTTTGGTCTTCTGGCACTGAAGGATATTGGAGGAAAAGATCTTATCCTGGCAGGGTCGAAAATTAATACAAATAATTTATTGAAATCTCAAATGACGAATTGTAAATAAAACGGCCACGTGTTTTTTGGCAATATTAGAAATTATGAATCAAATTAATTTACGAAATATTTTTAATTTATATTTTATGAAGAATAGTATATAGAATTATTAAATGACGAGTGGCAAATTAAAATGCCACATGTTTGTAAATATTGAATCAACCTAACCTTCAAATGAATTAGCATGCTGGACATCTTCGTGACGCTATTCACGCGTTGCTGATTAATAATTAATTGCAGATTGTTTTCACATTGGTCAGAAAGGTGGTTAAAACTTAACCAGAAAAAGAAGAATCAAAAAAAACCGTACTTGGCCAAATGTTATAATTGCGATCAGAAATTGTTGGTTGTCAATATCAACACAAGTGTTACAAATGTCATTTCTGAACGAGACAATACGTTACATTAAAAAGCAAAAACAATGAAAATAATATTTCCAATTTAATCGGTTTCTAAACGACGGAACGAACATCAAATGTTTGACATGTGGAATTGGTTTCTAAGAGAAAGAGAAATGGTTTTTATTATAATTCCAAGCATTTTTTTTAAACGGTTCCTGAAATTTCACAAATAATTCAGAATTTGCCTAATCAGTTCAGCCGTTCTCAATTTTTATCTACACTTAAAAAAATAGCTGGTTCCAGTGACATCTGTCAAAAAAATTGAAATTTTTATCTATGTTTTTAAAAATCGTATCACAGACTACAACCTCTTTGGTTACATGTTTCTAAATAATACAAGTGTAGTGTTTATAAAGTATATTACGATAATACATGTATACATTGTTAAAGTGCGTATATATTATTATATCGACAAAAGAAAACTTATTTGCTGTAAGCCCCAAATAAAGGATTCTTATACCATTTTAATAACAAAAATACTATATAGATTTGTTTAGGTCTCATATTTTTATTACGCCATTCAGCCAAAATATTAAACCAGAGACATCGATTTTAGAAGTCTTTTGTCTCTGGTGAAAAGTATATATTTTGATGCTTACAGCAAATACGATTCGATTATATTCCCATAGCTGAAAAGTACTTCGTTTTCTTTTTAAACTTATTTATTTTTACGGTTTTGACATAGTCATATTACAGACTCAAAGGTCTCTCTCTTATATGTCAAGACCCATTTTAAAACAACTATAAAATATATGGCTTTGACAATATTAGAGTTAAAAATCAATAGAAATAAACTTAAAAGTTATATTGAAACAAATTTGTGCTACAATCTCCAGGATAGCAATACAATGTTAATAAGGTTACATTGAATTGTAAGAATCCAATGTTAAAAAGGGTACCTTGAACAGTAACAATACAATGTTAAAAAGGTAACCTTAAACGGAAAGAATACAATGTTCAACAGGTTACCTTGAAAGTAAGAGTCCCTTACAAAGTTGAACAGGTAATCTTAAAAGTCCTTTACAATGTTTAACATGTGACCTTGAAAGGTTATCTTGAACGGAAAGAATACAATGTTAAACAGGTTACCTTGAAAGGGGAGGATTCCCTTACAAAGTTTAACAGGTAACCTTAAACAGAAAGAATACAATGTTCAACAGGTTACCTTGAAAGTAAGAGTCCCTTACAAAGTTTAACAGTTAATCTTAAAAGGCTTTTACAATGTTTAACATGTGACCTTGACAGGTTATCTTGAACCCGAAAGAATACAATGTTAAACAGGTTATCTTGAAAGTTAAGTCCATATCTGTTGCTTAAACAAAATTTAATCTAAAACAAACTGTCACATCACATTAAGTCTCTACAATTGAGTTTATTAATAATCCTTCTAAAAAAAATAAAAACAATTATAAAATTTCATATGGCCTTTCAAAAGCGTTATATAAAACAAAAATGACTTGATATTGCAACTTAAGTATACATCACTTTAATTACTTACACAATTTATTTACATTTCTTCTTTATCTATAGCTAATAATTCTGTCCGTGCGAGGCAATAGTATATGAGTTGTTTAACGCCTGGCATCCAACTGGATACAGCGCTGACATGGTCAATCATTAAGGCTTTATGAATATCATCAGCTTTACCAGGATCTTCATCTCGAAGAGCTAAAAGTAACAAATATCATTAATTTAAACTCATATAGAATTCAAGGAGGCCTTTACAGCACTTTTAAATTGTCAAATGGTTTCCTTCATGTTAATTCTAATCGTCATCGTCGTCGTCGTCGTCGCTTCAACCGATGGACGTCCACTGCTGGACATAGGTCTCACGTAATGACGGCCACATGGCCCCATCTTGTGCCGCCAGGCTCCAGCGGCTACCGGTGACCCTCTTTATATCATCAGTCCACCTTGTGGGGGGCCTGCCTACACTGCGCCGTCCGGTGCGGGGTCCCCACTCCAGCACCTTCGGCCCCCAACGTCCATCGGTCCCTGGGACTATGTGCCCCGCCCATTGCCACTTCAGGTTCGCGATTCGATATGTCGGTGACTCTACGATCTCTTCATTTCTGATTAGATCACGTAGAGAAACTCCCGAGCATAGCCCTCTCCATCGCACGCTGAGTGGCTCTAAGCTTCCGCATGAGGCCCATAGTCAGCGAACACGTCTCTGAACCGTAGGTCATCGTTGGCAACACGCACTGTTCGAAGACTTTGGTCTTCAGGCACTGAGGGTTATCAGACGAAAATATCTGGCGTAACTTCCTGAACGCTGCCCAACCGAGTTGGATTCGGCGGTTGACCTCCTTCTTGAAACTGGACCTACCTAGCTGGACTATATGTCCCAGGTATGTGTACTCCTCAACGATTTCGATGACTGGGTGAGGCGGAACATGGATATTAGACATAATTTTCGTCTTAACCATGTTCATTTTCAGGCCCACCTATTGAGAAACTCTGCTGAGGTCATCGAGCATTGTATTGAGATCTTCGAGAGTCTCTGCCATAATGACTACGTCATCGGCAAACCGTAGATGAGTGATGTACTCGCCGTTGATGTTGATGCCCAGTCCGTTCCACTCCAAAAGCTTAAAAAGGTCTTCCAGCGCCGCAGTGAAAAGCTTCGGGGAGATAACATCTCCCTGTCGCACTCCACGTTGCAGTTGGATAGACGCTGTGCTTTGGTCCTGTATACGGACTGACATGGTGGCGTTTTCGTACAAGCACTTCAACACGTGTATGTACCGGTAGTCAATTCGGCATCTCTGTAAAGATCTCAACACGGCCCATGTTTCCACCGAATCGAAGGCTTTCTCATAGTCCACGAACGCTAAGCAAAGTGGCCGATTATACTCTTCGGTCTTCTGTATAATCTGCCGCAGCGTAAAGATGTGGTCTATGGTACTAAAGCCTTTTCGGAAACCGGCTTGTTCGGGAGGCTGGAAGTCGTCAAATCTGCGAACGAGACGATTCGTAATGACTCTCGAGAACAGTTTGTAGACATGACTTAACAGCGCGATAGGTCTGTAGTTCTTCAATAAGGCGTTGTCGCCTTTCTTGAAGAACAGAACCACCACGCTCCTATGCCATGCCTCCGGCACTGTGCCATCGAGGATGACGGAATTGAACATTCGCTGAAGGACTTTGAGTACCGGTTTTCCACCCGCCTTCAGGAGTTCTGCTGTGATTCCGTCATCACCTGGTGCCTTGCTGTTCTTCATCTGTTTGAGAGCCATACTAATCTCGTACAGACTGACGTCCGGGATGTCTTCAGTGTAGTGTCGGGTTAGTTTGGCTCTGGGATCTGCAGCCAAACAGTCAATAGGCTTGACAGTCGATGAGTATAGCTGTCCATAGAAATTCTCGACCTCGCTCAAAATCTCTGGTTTCGACGCAATGAGCTTGCCATCACTGGTCCTCAGCCGCGTAAGCTGGCGCTGACCAATAGACAGGTCTCTTGCGAACACTTTGGAGCCTTTATTGCGTTCAATAGCGTCTTTGATGCGCTCCGTATTGAAGGTTCGCAGATCACGTTTTTGTGATTTGGAGATCTGTCTGTTGATACGCCGGTAATCGGACGCGTCCGCTGCTGACTGTAAGCTCATTGTCTGTCTTTGCTCCATGAGATTGAGAGTGTAGTCAGAGAATCTCTTGGTTTTCTTTTTACGGGCTCTGAAGTACTTAGTCCCAACCATATGGACAGTTTCTACTAGCCTGTTAACTTCATCCATTCGCATTCGTCAAGGCCATAGAAGCGGTTTTGCAGCTCTAGTTGAAAGCTCTCGGGGTCTTGGATTTGGGCACGAGTAGGTCGGAGCGTAGACTTCATCAGTCTGTACCGTTCTAGGTGTACGTTGATATTCAATATGCCTCTTACTATGCGGTGATCGCTCCCAGTTTTCACTTTACTGATCACAGAGACATCATTGAATATATTTCGTTTCGTAGACATGATAAAGTCTATCTCATTTCTCGTGGAAGCATCGGGACTGAGCCAGGTCCATTTTCGGAGCGGCTGTTTCTTGAAAAAAGAGTTCCTCATGTAGAGTCCCTCCTTTTCCATTAAATCAGCGAGCATCTGCCCTCTCTGGTTCCGTTGCCCATAGCCAAATTGCCCCACTCTCAACTCTGCCTCATGAGAGTTTTGCGTTGAAATCTCCCATCACAACATTGTAGAACGTCCCAGAGATATGTATGGCCTTGGATATGTCTTCATAGATAACCTCTTTATCCTCATCCGGATGTGATGATGTGGGTGCGTAAACCTGGATAACCTTCAGCGAATACCGTTTGGTAATTCTGAGTATCAGGTACGCTACCCTGTTGGACACGCTGTTAATTTCTACAATGCTGTTGACAAGAGATTTGTGGACAAGCAATCCGACACCACCTTGAGATTGAATTTCACCTTCCCGGTAGTAAAACAAGTTACCGGATTCGAGGATTATCGTGTCCACCCCCTCTCTACGAACTTCAAACAATCCTATAATATCCCAATGTAACTTGTTTAATACTTCTTCCAGTTCGAAGATCTTTTCGTCGGTCCTCAAAGTGCGTGTGTTGTATGTTGCCAGGTCAAGTCTTCGGGGTTGGCAGCGGAATCTCTTCCGGAGATTCTTAGTACCCCCTGCCCCGCCGTTACCGTAATCGCTGCCAGAGGTAGGAATAGCGTGGTTGCCTGGGACTGGGGACTTTGCTGCCTTGTGACTATGCTTATAGTGGTTTTGCCGATAATCACCACGCTTGGCAGGCGGGTTGGTGATCGCAGTGCTGACGTTCTCGCACCGATAACGTTGCTGCCCGTTATCGGCCCGTGGCATTTAGGTCAGCTAAAGAGAATGGTTTTACCACCATTTGTCGGTCGCCAGAGCCTCGTCGGTAGGTAGGTGCATGTGAGGTTGGCGTTTGGAGAAACGGACTGGGACGCGCTTCCCCCTTACACCCCCATAATTCTGATGTTGTGATTATATTAAAGAACGACTTATAATCTAAAGTTCTTACGTTTCCTTCTTACCCAGTCGTTAATTCATTCACTCCCATACTTTTTTTATTGTAGCGGTAATATTTTTATTATAGTAAGATTCTTCAATCAATTTTCTTTTTATGAATTATATACACTATAATTTAATTGCACTTTTATTTAATCTTATTTCATTTGTATGTATTACATGTTTAAGCAAATGTTATGTATAAGTAAATGTGTACTGGTTTATCGTATTTGTATTTTAAATTATATGTATGTATATTATTACTATCCTTAATAAATAAATAAAAATGAAGTGACATCTATAACATTTTCTGTGAGAATAGAGTTTGTAACAAATTTATTTTTATTTCTTATATCAAGGGACATTCCCTTTTTTTCATAAAAGACTTCAATATTGTAATGTACATACAAGTTTTCTACTATGTAAATGCAGTGAACTGTCATTATTATAACTACTCAGTATTTCTCTCTTAGCGACTCTCTCGTTATCCTTTCAAAGGTAAAGTATTCAATTTATTTCAAGTCATATTCAATCTGATACAGATATGCAAATATTAATTCAATAAATTTATTGATTTTATAAGTTGCCAGATTTCATTTACATTATGCATAAAATTATAATCATTTAGGAAATCAATAACAAAGTAATAGCACTATTTGATCGACAAGAGTTATAAATGCTTTGATTGAAGAGTTATCTATAAACTCAGAAATTACTGAATTTATTTTCATGTGGCTTTCACTAATAAATAGAGTGATTTATAAGGAAGGTATATGTATATAATTTGTTGTGGTCTTGTATAAAGTTGTTGAAATATAACTACAATAGTTGGTAGTCAGAAATTAATAAAACCACAGAGAAGCTTTCATTGAAACCGCTGCATATCTACATGAGAACAGTGCATGGTAGGATATGCCTCTTTAATAGATCTATAAAGAAACCAATGATGGTGTATCTATAATTTAAGAATAACTCATACTATGTCCACTTTATCTTGTTAAAAAATGGTCAGATACTATGAGAGGATAGGAAATCTATACAGATGGATGCAATTTTAATCCTTTTCATCTCAAATATGTAAGCTACGTTAAGAATTTTATGTACTTTTTAGATATTTCAAAAATAATAAACAGACAGGGAAATAAATTCAAACATTTCTTAAACTGACATCGAGTAAACAAGCAAAAGCATTCAATGTTTTTGTAAAGATATATTTTACTTTGTTATTACGTTTAGAATTTTTCAAGATAAGATACTCTTCAAATAGAGAATCTAATCCCCATATTGGATACATCACGTACTACCCATGTAAAGTTGAGTCAGTTCTCTAGTCTATCAATAAATAATCAGATTAGGTGTATTTATTAAAACTTACCATAAGCAAGGTCTTTCATCTGTAGTTGAATTTGTGCGCTTAGTTTTCTATTTACCCACATATCTTCCATTATAACGATTTTCTTTTTAATACTATCTGCTTTGCTTCCTAGTTCACTACTACATTCAAGTAGTTCAACAAGAATTTGCTTTACTTCTTGTAGTATGGCATCACTATCTATTTGTACGTCAAGCTTTGAACTTTCCTCTAGTGAACTTTTCACAGGACTAGTTAGTGTAATGGGTAACGGTGGTAAGTTAACTGGTTGCGGTGGTACTGGATTATTACTGTTTCCAGATAGTGGAAATGCTATTCTTTTGTTTAAAAAGTTACGTGGTCGGTTAGTTGTAACTTGCTGGTTTGCATTATATGCAAAACTTGGTGGATCGTTCCACCCAGGATCATATGATACTGTAATTAAAAGGTTTTTTAATTGCTGAAATGCTTTGAACTTGATAAAGATCTTAATTGAAAGTATTACATGATATAGTTTAAGATAATAGCATGCCTTTATCTAGAGCAGTGGTTCTTACACCTTTTTAGGTCTGTTACCCTTATGACCTAACTAGTCACTGATTTTACCCCTCTTCCAATTTTGACTCAAACAATACATGTTGGTACAAATAAGTAGACTTTATTAAACATAAAAATGATTGCATAGAGATTATTTTATTTTTAAACTACATTCATAGCTAGGTTTAACTCAATAAATATATAATAAAACTAACCATAAAATAACTTATGAGTGATTTCACAATTGACAGTTAAATGTTTAATTAAGTCTATCATTTAGCTCATTGTTACCTCTGTGAGGGTAATATTCCCAGGTTAGGAACCAAGAATCTAGAGCATGTTAACAGTATGGGCCACAGTTAAGAACTCGTATGAGGTAAATGACCTATTACCAAGTGAGCAGCATTACACCTTTATGTAATTAATTAGTGGCTCTTCACATAACTTGCTTGATGAGTACAATGCAAATAGGGATTCAAATAACTGAAACAAGGGTGCAATAACCTGTGGTTCGCAATCCACATGTTACTCTTTAGATTTGACGCTGCAGCTTTCTAGTTTTAAATACAAATATGTTAAATTTTGTTTAGATTGTAAACTTATTAATTGTTCAATGTAGAATCAGTTCAATAAAGAGTTTTATCTATCTAGCTAAGTTATTACCTAATAATACCACATATATATAATCTAAATTCCTATGAAAAACACTACTTATATATTAATAAAAATAAATGTTAATGTTTTTTATCAACAAAATTTTACATTCACAATTACCATCTATTCTTAGCAATTTAAAAAAAAGTGGCACTTTAAAAAGCTGCAGTTATCTGCTTTACAAAAGGTTGTCATCACCCCGCCAAATGAAATGATACATTTTTCTAAATATTCCCTTCTGGGATTCAAACTGCTTAGTGACACATCTTTGCAGATAGTGTATGAGTAAATTTTATTACCAGAATAGATATAGACAAATGAGAAAACACTGCTTTATAAATCTAAAAGAAATTGCTATTTAGCGATAAGACCGCCATTGTTAAATATTAAGTTTTATGTGAGAATGTTATTTCTTGAAGGTCAGTATACAATAAATACTATTCTAAATCTTATTTTGCCCTGCCGACGAGAAATCCGCGACCTTTTGCTCGGTGACAAATCTTTACTGGTATGTCGGTAGCTAGCCATGACCGAAGCCATCCACCAGTACAGACCTAGATAAATGTAAGGGATACAATTTCCTAAATTTTCCCTCTCGGTTATTGAACTCCAGCCCTCTGTGAGTTAAAGTACTAGCACTATTGCACCAGTGAACCCGTCAAACCGCTGAGCTTGCATATGGATAAGAAACGAAATATTGCACTTACCTTTACTGTTCGAAGTATTAGCACAGTTCTCCATATTTTCTGTTGCTACAAGATCATATAAATAAAGTTACACGTAAGCTGTATTAGTAACCCTAAGAAAGTATTCACTTAAGTAAGATATTACTTAATTTATATCCACTAAGATATTACAAAATATCCTTCGAGTGATAGGTATATTTTGTAAATGTTGAAATAATGTAAACTGTTGTGTAGTCTGTGGTAAATGTGTCACAGATAAGTAAATGTAGACTACTTAGTATCATAACAAAAGAGTACATAACAGGTTAGTAGTTTCTGAAATAGATAACAGTTCTATTTACAATTTAATGTTAACATAGACTTTGTATAAATAATGACTCATCTATAATAGTAATTGTAATTACCTCACAGTAGACAGGGACAGCTAGTTCAGTATAGTAATAAATACATAGCTTTTACAACAAAAGGTAGTTTTATATGAATAATATTAAAATATCATCAAGCCAGTAATAATTGCATCTAAAAAGACAAAAATATTTTTGATGTGAAAAAAATATATTTAATAATAATATGTATGGGTTAAGAATGAATGAATTACTCATCAAATGTTTACACTGATGATCATGTAATACTTGTATCATCCGCTAATGAGCTACAGGAGATGGTAAATATTATAAATGAAGCTTTGAAAGGGAAAGGAATGAAAGTGGATGTAAACAAAATGAAAGTTATGGTTTTTGAAAGAGATGAATCTATGATGAATGGCAATATTTTGATAGATGGGGAACAAGTGGAAGAGGTGAAAGAATTTGTATACTTGGGATCTAAATTTACAAAAGATGGAACATGTGAAAGTAATATTGAAAGAAAATGAATGCAGAGAATTTGACAAATGGTGCTCACGCCTTTACGAATAGCCAGAGGGTGTATCAAAAGGCCAGACTGGCTGTGCATGCTGGAGTGTTATATCGTAGTATGGTTTTGTATAGAAGTATGTCAGAAAAAGCACAAAATTAAAATAAATGCGGTAGAGATGAGGGCATTGAGAAGTATGAGTGGATTAAAACGGAGTGACAAAGTAAGAAATAGTGTCATAAGAGAACGTTGTCGTATAAAAGAAGACGTAGTGACTAAACTTGAGAAAGGTATGTTTAGATGGTTTGGGCATGTAGAAAGAATGAGTGAAAGGAGACTGACAAGAAGGATTTATGAGTCAAGAGTGAATGCCAAAGTTGGAAGGGGAAGACCAAGGCGAACGTTCCTGGACCAAATCTAGGACATTTTAAATAAGGGCCAGGTCAAGAGTACTCTAAACCGACGAACTTGTATGAAAGGTTTAATGAGAATGAAAGAAGCGAAGGAGATATGCAAGGATCGTGGCAAGTGGAAGGACGTTGTCTCTGCCTACCCCTATGCGAATGAGGCGTGATGCTATGTAGGTATAATTGTTTTTTTATAACGCGCACATTTCTGCACTATAGAAATTACATTTTTTAACGATGAAAAGGTGGTATCTTTTGGAATCCAGTTGATAATTCATCTATGGAAAATTTATGTAAAATAAATTTAGAATTTCATACTTATATATTGCTACATGATTTAAAAAAAAATGCCCTTCTCATTAAAGGGATGATAATAAATATTCTACTGCACCACAAAATGTTTAAAAATAATAAGAAATATATACTTTTGCAAGTGTTTGAAGATATTTTCTAATTTTGAAACTAAGAAAAGGTAATATTCTAAACTGAGCTGTATATTCTAAGCTTTTGCCTATTCTTGTACAATAAAACACATGTGTCATTGTCTTGGATACCGACAAAATATTGGCATTCGTATTTCGTTTTAATTTGGTCATTAGTGAATTGAAAATGAATTTCAACAAAATTTATATGGATAATTTTTATTTATTGCAAGTCTTATTTATAATTTCGTTATGCGCTCTAGTAACTGAAGGTGAGATAGCAATTATTATCGTAACTCCCATGCGATTTTCTAATACATTTATTTATCTCCGTCAACATTTATAACAATTACGTGGCCTTATATTAGGGGAGGATAAGGAATATTAAATGAGTTGTGAATTTTTCTGAATGAAAACTAACAAAGGATCCTTTTACAGGTTCGAAAGCGGAATTTGTTACGTGTGGGACAATTTTGAAGTTGTTAAATACCGATTTAAAGTTAAGACTTCACTCTCACGACGTTAAATATGGTTCTGGTTCTGGACAACAGTCTGTGACTGCTGTCGAACTGTCCGACGATCATAACAGCCATTGGCTAATAAGAGCTGCTGCAGGCGAATCGTGTAAAAGAGGGTAAACTACATTTTCTCTTTAATTCGAATTTGCTATTTACCATGTGAATGTTTAACCCTGGACTAGACTGGACTGTACAAAGTAAATTGTAATTTTGTTTTTGCTGACAGGTTAGTAATTGTCCACAATCACACCTGATGCTAAGTGATGGAATGGTAAAAGATGAATGTGTGATAATCTGTTAAGAGGCAATATACCTCTTATGGTTTCTACACAGCATCATATCCAGACACAAATTTCTTTACTTAGCAGTATACCTTTCCTGGCAAGGTTCTAACTAGCCATGGTTCTAGCTTCAACCATATATTAAAAAGTGCAGTTTCCTAAGGATATGACCTGTAATATTCAAAACCAGCCTGTGCTAGCAATGCAAGTACTTGCAAAACTGATTTTCTTTATGGGGAGTGACGATACAGTCTAAGATGGTAGAATATTAAGCTTTGATTACCATGTTTGCTAATTTACGTAAAAGTCGTTTTTACCTAGCATTGTACTGGAGCATACTATTTAGCTTATTGGCACATATTACCTATGAAGGTGTATAGATATCCACTAGTTACATATTTGTCTAGGTTAAGGTTAAGGCTACATATGTTATTTGAATAAATATATTTCCATGGACACACAAATGCAAAGTTGTCACAAAATTTTAAAATTTAAAACAATGTTGAATTGCATTTGTTTCAGGGCTCCGATTAAATGTAATACAAATGTAAGACTACAACATGTATCCACCAAAAAGAACCTACACTCGCATTACTTTTCTTCTCCGTTATCTGGCAACCAAGAGGTGTCATGTTATGGGGATGAGAATGGAGAAGGTGATAGCGGGGACAATTGGACTGTAATCTGTAATAACGACTATTGGAGAAGGGATACTCCTGTTAAACTGCGCCATGTTGATACATCCACGTAAGTTATCTTTAAATATACTTTCTGTTGTACATGTTTGTGAGTGAATTCCTCTTAAACTTTTGGACCGATATTGATATATTTGAATTTGAATATACATTTTGTATCTGGTATGCTCAAACCAACCATAGATTTATGGACCATTTTTTAAACTTCATATGTGAAGTTAAAAAAATGAATTTATAACTTTGTGTATTTCACTAGAATTGAAATATTTTATTCATTTATTATTATTACATTACCAACGGTATATTATTGACAAAAAAACGGTAAAGCATATTATAAATTATTATATAACTTAAATATACAATTGACCTTAAACTTTGTGTATTGGAATTTCTTACCCTAAAACTGTGTTTTTACTTTTTTTTTTTTTACTGTATAAGTGTATTATTCTACATGTTAGATTTAATTTATATATTCTATAGTTAATAGAAATTGTTCATATATTATATAGTTATTAGATTTTGTTCATACGTTCTATTCTGTTTATGTACTCGTGTATGTTTAGTATATATCTATGAACTACACCTTTTATACACCACCTACCCATTTCCGTAATAAATTTGTCTAACCCTAAGGTTGCCTGGCAGAAATAGCTACTTAGCGATAAGGCCACTTTTTTGTACCCTATGATTAAGTTATGGTATCTATTGGAAGTATTGTTTATGGTGTACAATAAAGTGTATTCTCTCTCTCTCTCTCTATAGTCAATAGAATTTGTTAATACATATATTGTTTATAGATATTATATAGTTTATAGATTTTATTGATATATTTAATAAAATACTTTTTAATTTGTCAATTTGTTGTAATACAAACTAAATCAAATATGCATACCTTGAGTTTGGCATAGTAGATTAGGAAACTTGTTCCTTATTTCTGCTTTAGTAAAAATTAATTTCATTTGCAGGTATTTAGCAGGTTCTGGTAGAACATTTGGCAGACCCATTAGTGGTCAGGGGGAGATTGTAGGAGTATCGTCACAGTATGGAGCATATACAGACTGGCAACCACAAGAGGGTCTTTTTGTCCATCCCAGTGAACTTTTACCTCACCAGCATCAACAAAACATTCACACAGAGCTGTAATTAAGTATCCCAAGTAGCTTTATGTTATAAAAATGTGATTTCCTATGTAACACCTTAGATATGTTACCCTAGATACTTAAAGTCTACATTAGTAATAAATCAGTCCGTCATTTTGTTACAATCTAATCGTCTTAACTGCTGCAGTAATTTTTATGTCTCCCTAAACATTACAATAGATTGCTCATTGCATACAGTCGACACTAAGTTGTAGTAACTTTGTCTGTATATTTGTTACGATTTAATGTCTTAACTACTACTGTAGCAGTTATTGATGAATATCGGTGTAGATAATTTTAAAGGCAAAACTTTTGATACCAAATGGCTGTAATTTGTAAATTTAACCACTTACTAAATTGCTTGTTGTTTTAAACTGGCGAAATTTATTTTATATTGTAATATAAAATCAGGTAGGATTTGTTTTTCTTTTCACAAATGATTAGTTCTTATAATACAAAGGTGGTTCTATTATTATTATTATTTAATAAATTGTGTAATTTGTTTTAATAAAATTAAAAAAGAATTGTAAGTGTTATTTGTATTACACCTAATAATTTCTAATATTATAAATGCGAAAGTAAGTCTGTCTATCGCGTTTTCACGACAAAACTACCGAACCAATTCAAATGAAATATGTTAAATGAGCCTGAGAAAAGACTGGCTGCTTTTTAATGCAAAAACAGGGTTGTAATGGTAAGTATGGATAAGGTATTTGCCTTATCCTTATTAAGACAATAAATGCGAAAGTAACTCTTCTATCTGTTGTGATTTCACACCATAATTGCTGAATCGATTTTAAACGAGATTTGATACACAGATAGTCTAAAGAGGACATAGGTTACTTTTAATTCGACAACAGGGTTGCAAGGATGTCTTAGCATGGATAAGGCATCTACCTTATCGTTTCTAAGATAATAAATGCGAAAGGAGCTCTGTTGTTGTTTCAAAGATAATAAATGCGAAAGTAATTCTGTTGTTATTTTATATCAAAATTACCAAATCAATTTAAATGAAATTTGGTACACTGATAGTCTAAAGAGGACATAGGCTACTTTTAATTCGAAAACAGGGTTGTAAGGATGTCTTAGCATGGATAAGGCATCTTACCTTATCGTTTCTAAGATAATAAATGCGAAAGTAACTGTTTTGTTTCATATCAAAATTACGGAATCGATTTAAATTAAATTTGGTACACTGATAATCGTAAAGAGAAAACAAGAGTTGTAAAGATAATTCTTAGTATGGATAAGGCATCTACTTTATCCTTACTAAGATAATAAATGCCAAATTAAATTGTTGTGATTTCACACAATAATTATTGAATCGAAATTTGATACACAGGCTACTTTTCTAGCGTAACAGAGTTGCAAGGATAAGGCATACAAACCTTATCCTTTATAATAAATGCGAAAGTAACTTTGTGTTGTGATTTCACACCGAAAATTACTGAATAGATTTCAATTAAATTTACTACACAGATAGTCTACGAGCCAAAGACATAGGGTACTTTTTAATGCGAAAAGAGCGTTGCAAGGTAAGTCTTAATATGGATAAGGCGTTAATCCTTAACTAAGATAATAAATGCGATAGTGATTCTGTTCGTCGCGCTTCCACGACAAAACTACTGAACCGAAACTTTGCACAGTCTAGAGAGTATAAAAGCCATTTCTAATAGGTTTCGCTAAATTACAGTGTCTATTTCATACCAAACTACTTATCAAGCTTTATTATTGCTCAATATACACATATATAAAGCTGTAACAATTATTTTATGGTGCAATTTCGTCGAGCGCTAATAATACACAGATTATGTTCACTAAAAGTTTATTGTCAAAGGACATGTCACACAGTAACACGCCATAAAGAAATGTTCTAACAAATTTACAGTGCTTCAACAGCATCCATTATAATACTGAAGATCTACAATATAACAGTGTCTAATGAAAAAGTAACAGATAAAAGATATATAATTCTTTGTGTTAATAGATAAAAGGTGACAATTATCACCAAAGTAATTATAGATATGTATATAAAAATTTAGGAAACTATTTTCTAATTTGTCTGAGATTGGGGACTGGTGGTTTCCGTCGTGGCTAGTTGCAAACAATTTGTGTTTCCGTACGATGCTGCTTATACTAATTAAGAGATAAAATCCTCATCATCAATGAGACAAAGTTATCACGTATTACCATTTAATGTAATTGTATCTGTGACGTCAGAGAGACAGGTGACGTCAAAAGTAATTGGTTACGTCACAATGACTGGAGTTAGTGACTGATGTCGTAACTGATGACGTTGTCATTACTGATGTCATATTGACTGGTGGAGTCCTAGGGACTGGTGTCGTCACGGCTACTTGTGACATCATAGGGACTGGAGTAGTCACAGCATCTCGTGACGTTGTAATGACTGGTGACGTCACAATGCCTGGAGTTAGGGACTGTTGTCGTTATAGTAACTGATGACGTTGTAATTACTGATGACCTCATATTGACTGGTGAAGTCCTAGGGACTGGCGTCGTCACAGCATCTCGTGACGTTGTAATGACTGGTGACGTCACAATGCCTGGAGTTAGGGACTGTTGTCGTAATAGTAACTAGTGACGTTGTAATTACTACTCATGACCTCATATTGACTGGTGAAGTCCTAGAGACTGGTGTCGTCACGGCTACTTGTTACATCATAGGGACTCGGGTAGTCACAGCATCTCGTGACGTTCTAATGACTGGTGACGTCACATTGACTGGAGTTAGGGACTGTTGTCGTAATAGTAACTGGTGACGTTGTAATTACTACTGATGACCTCATATTGACTGGTGAAGTCCTAGGGACTGGTGTCGTCACAGCATCTCGTGACGTTGTAATGACTGGTGACATCACAATGCCTGGAGTTAGGGACTGTTGTCGTAATAGTAACTAGTGACGTTGTAATTACTACTGATGACCTCATATTGACTGGTGAAGTCCTAGGGACTGGTGTAGTCACAGCTACTTGTGACATCATAGGGACTGGTGTAGTCATAGCATATCGTGACGTTGTAATGACTGGTGACGTCACAATGACTGGAGTTAGTGACTGTTGTCGTTATAGTAACTGGTGACGTTGTAATTACTGATGAGTTCATATTGACTGGTGAAGTCCTAGAGACTGGTGTCGTCACGGCTACTTGTGACATCATAGGGACTCGGGTAGTCACAGCATCTCGTGACGTTGTAATGACTGGTGACGTCACAATGCCTGGAGTTAGGGACTGTTGTCGTTGTAATTACTACTGATGACCTCATATTGACTGGTGAAGTCCTAGGGACTGGTGTCGTCACAGCTACTTGTGACATCATAGGGACTGGTGTAGTCACAGCATCTCGTGACGTTGTAATGACTGGTGAAGGCACAATGACGAGTTAGTGACTGGTGTCGTTATAGTGGCCGGTGACGTCATAATGACGCCATACTTAAACAGCCGCAAAGAACACGTTGACGGTAGTTCTAAGATTTTTTAAGGATTTTATGGTAAGTAGTAAAGCCATTTTTTTAATTGTTAGAGCATGACTGTAATCTCACGTGATAATAAGTGAGGATACAGTCCAAGTTGGTACTCCGCTAACCAGGTAATAGGATAGTTTTAACACAGCATTTAATTGTTTGCTTGGAGTTACGTCTGTGTTGGTAACTAGCCACGACCGAAGCTAGCAATTTCCTAAATTTAAATTTACCAGCCGGGAATGGAGCCCGGGAACTGCTAGCTAAATGTATATGCATATATATAAAAAGTTTAAAAAGTATTTTGGTTTACACCTATTAAATAAAGAGTTTAATTAATTTTATTATAAAGTAGCTTCCTCATCAATAAATCTGGAAGGTATATTAGAATCGAAATTATAGAAAACGTGGCTGCAAATCACTAAAATTAAATATTTCATTATAAGAATACTTGTTTGCAATCATATCAAAAGGCTTTTCATAAAATGTACAGCACTTAGACAAGCAGTAGTAATTAGTTTTTAAATAATCGCAAGATGCTACTGAAGCACAGAAACAACAGATAAAAAAGTCTATACTAAATAAAACTATCTAAATTATGTTTATTTGGTCCGGATTATCGTTTTATAGAGAGGCACAAGTGTCTCTAATAACGGACAAACTAAGGATAATTTAACAGTGTATAACGAACAACTCTACGAAATATATGGGTCGTGGAATTGCTTGAAAAGGAGTTTTCGTACACCAAATCCAAAGGGTTTTGCCACATAATGTTTTTTTAATCTCTACGCGAAATAGCGCCATTTATTTGGCAAAACAAACTGTCTTTTATTAGTAGATTTAAATAAATCAACGTAATATTACGTTGATGTCGTGTTATTACGTTTTTAAATGAATTTCTGTAAGTTAAGTGTTAGTTGATGGCAATAATAGTGAAATAATTTAACCTCTATTGCAATGCGATATATTTATGACTATATTCGGAATATCACGTAATAATACGATGCTATTACGTTTTTCTATAAATTTTTGTAAAAGCGTCTGTTTAAGACAATAACAGTAAAATGATTTTATTTCCATTGCATTATTAAGGTGAAATATTGGGGGGAGGTAGAGAGGGGTCTATGTCTATAGCACTAAGGGGAGGTGTGAGTGGTCTATGTCTATAGCACTAAGGGGAGGTGTGAGTGGTCTATGTCTATAGCACTAAGGGGAGGTGTGAGTGGTCTATCTCGCTAAGTCATCACAAAATCTCCGTAACCTTAGAATTTGGTATAGTTGACGCTCGTTAAAAACAGGTTTTGACATATTCGTGATACATATAGAAGAAAAACTATAATTTACCGAGATATCTCTTAAACTATTCACGCGATTGATTGAAATTTTCGCATATGTGTAGACGTCGCGATGTAGACTCTCACTAGGGACGGATTTATTTATATTTCCGCGGTATCAATACCTATGGCGGTAACAACACCAGTACTTGGAAATACTATCTTTTTAAGGATGGTTGTCTCAAAATGAGACTGAGTTTACATGCACTTTTTATATAGAGATTGTATAAATACGAAGGTATTTTATTACAGATTCAATAGATTATGAGAGGTTGCCATGATTCTTAAAATAGTGCCTTAGTAGCTCCGATTAGAGAAAAAAATAATAATGAAAGAATAGCGGAAAAATAGATAAATAAACTGTGAAAAAGTGACATCTTCGGATTACGTGGAAACTTGGAATTCATCATTTCGAAAAGAAAAAATGTAGTATATTATGGAATTTTAGGATTTTTATTGCCAATACATATACAAGATATAGAGGACAGTTTGATAACAAGTGATGATTATTTTGGTAATGACGACACGCTGTTGATGATTGAAATAGTTGACATCCATTCGAACTGCGATGTGATAAATAAGTTAAAAACTATATTGTGTCCTAAAATCAAAAGAATATTTTTTTGATAAGTTTTATAAGTTTGTTCCGGTTAATCTATAAAAATTTTATATTTGTTTGTAAATCCCAGAACCAACGTAATATTACGTATGTATATTATGCCAAAAACAACCGGTTATGTGATTAACCTAGCCGGCCCCGAAGCGGGGGATTTGAAATCCCCCATAGCATTTTCATGAGTACAAACGCCTCATGGGAAACGCATAACTGTAACAGATTTCTATACAAAATAACTGGGGTCTTTTTGGTACCCCCGTTAGGATCAAACGTAATTTTTTTACACTCGGAACCGAAATGGTTACGCAAACAAATAAATACTGACATTTTTCGAAATACAATAGCAAAATCCCGTGAATATTAATTTTATGCCAAAAATTCCACTACAACTGTGAAATTGAGTGATTAACATAAATTTTTAATCCCATATGTATGAATTCCGACGACTCTGTTTCAGACTTCGATACAAATGAACTGGGGTCTTTATGGTACCCCCTTTGGGATCAAATGCAATTTTTTAACATTCAGAGCCAGAAAAAAAAGGAAGCCAAAGATAAACGCAAGATTATTGATTAAGAGTATTGATTTTATGCCAAAAAAATCCATTACAACCGTTGCAATTATCTGCTCAACTATTTACTAACGAACTGGGGTCCTTTTGGTACCCCCGTTAGGATCAAACGTATTTTTTTTAATACCTAGGACCGAAAAGGTTAAACAAACAACTGAATACTGATATATTCACAAGAACAACACGTGGTCAAACACAATGAACCACGTAATGTGTCAAAGTCATTAAATATGTTGTCTGTTAAAGTTTCAAACATTTATTTAGAATTAGTCATGAGCACGCAATATGACGTGTAAAAAAGTCATTGCCGTTAAATATGTTTACAGTAAGACGTAGAAACAATTCATTTATATATCGTTACAGTTAGTGATAACATCTTACTGGTTACTGAGTTAGTCAGTGTGTAGTAATGTGGAGAGTTTCTCTAGTGCGTAGTTTAAGTGGTCGTATAGTTTTTTGTCGCATCCGTGCTCTTGGATGGTGGTGAAACGGAACGTTCTGAAGTTCTTCTCCGTATCGATGTAGGTCAGAGCTTGCATGAGGGGGCATAGGATGATCTTTGTGTGGTCTTGAAAGTTGATCTGAAACCAATTACATAGCCATTTACGCAAACCATAATTTAGTATGAGATGATATTAAAGCTTGTGGTGGTCGCCTGTGAGGTGATTTGCGATTGGGCAAGGTGAATGATACTACACTACTAAAGCATTTTCACTTTTTCTTTTTTTGTTATAATTTCTATTTATTTTTTTATTTTTAGTGAATCTGAAGTAAACTAACAAATTTGTCTCAATATGTGTACACCTAAAAACGTGTTTCTCATATGAGATAACACCGTTTAAATGAAAAAACTTTAAAAAAGTTAAATTTACATTGATATCGCCACATCCGGGGTCAAACCCGCAACCTTATACTACCGCTTCACACATAATTCACCTTTCAAATATTGCAATGCAACAACAAACGTAAGGTCATTGCCATTTGATTACAGACAGTTATATATTCTGCCATAAATCACACTCATACTGTAAGCCGTTGAAGAGTTCCATTGAGCTTCATATTTAACTACTAGCACTTGACCATACCGAAGTTACGGTACTCAAATATCTGAATAGCCTATAGAAGACTCTGCCGAGTATCGTTCATTTGCTCCTGAGAATTGAAGAGTTCCGTCACTTTGTCATGGATTAAATCACCAGGACCTAACCAAACTATCACAAAACAGCCCTTGAAGTATATCGTATGAGTTACTCGTCAATTTGTCGCGTATATGCTTATGCAAATTTAAGACTTATCCGATTTTCTCATGGATGCCATCATCAGAACTGGTTAAAAAAAAATGGGAACCTATGACGAGCGTCACCTTTCATATAAAAAAAATGATCAAGATCGGTCCACCCAGTCGGAAGATATGAGGTAACAAACATAATAAAAAAAATACAGACGAATTGATAACCTCCTCCTTTTTTGAAGTCAGTTAAAAAGGGATTGGAAGATTATGACGGTATTCTGGTTGTGAGGATAGAGGAGAAACAATTATAATTATTACGTTGGCAAATATATATAAGTAGCAACGCCAATTTATCCAGAAATCAAATATAACCAGAACGTGATTTTAAGACGTGGTTGTTTTAACTACCTGGAACAAGGTCTGTGGGTACGCAGTCCCTCATGGTCGAGGTACGGTAACGGTGCCTACGCATTGCTACATATATAAAAATGAGATGTACAGATCTGTCCATCCGTTGATAATTAATTTTACAATAGTTGTTATATATCACATAATGTATATCCAAGTCTATTTATATAATACAATATGAGAGTGTATAAATGTAAATAAAAGTAGTGTTGCCACTACATCATTACGTCCCAACAAAAGCGTTAGTTCATTACGGTGGGTTTATTATTACGTCCCAACAAAAACGTCACTCCATTGCGTTTGGCGTATTATTACGTCCAAACAAAAACTTACTCAATATTTTTACTTTAATTACAATTGATAAATTACTTCTTATGCACTATAAAAGATATATATTTTAGGATACTCTCTTTCATGATAATTTATTTATTTTAATTATCTTTTCTTATTCTTTTTATGTTATATATAATATTTTTAGACATAGTGTATAATTTTGTGTAATGTTTTAACTTTTTAAGTTATACATATAATAATTGTTTGTTTTCCAAATAAATAAATCCAGTTTAAAAAGAGAATCACGTGACTCTAAACGTCGCCATGTTTGTGACGTCATAATGTGATGTATTTTCGAATATTGAGGAAAAGATCATATGGTATAATTAATATAAATAAAAATCTTAACAAAATGAGAACTGCCTTCAAACCAAACTGTTACAAATATTAATATGCTATAAAAATTAAAATAAATAAATAATCATTTATTTGGGATAAACAAGTAACAAGATGTAAGATACAAGATACAAGTAAAAATAACAGATATCCCAAATGGGAGGCACCTCAGCATAATGCCGCATTGGTACGCAAACCAATATGACGCTGATTTTCAGGATTTGTAAAACACAAGTAGCGTTCGGGCCGCCTCGGCCTGTTGGCATATTTTACGACTATACTAAGTAAACTACAATATATTCTTATATACTAACTGAACTACAATATTTTATACATACGGTTACGATAAACTAAATCTAGTCTTAAACTTAAAGAATTGAAAAATAAGTATACAACATATACTACCTAACAATGTAAAGAATATTATTAAATTCCCCGCCAAGACCGCCAGAGAGTATAACACGCGTTTTTTTTTCAGGCTGCTTTGCCGGCTAAAAGCAAGTGTTAATACTATTCATCCGATTTCTGTTTGTCCAGTAAATACGTGTTCTTTTTTAGAGTTCTTCGTATTCTTATATTCGGAGTATAAGGTAGGTGTTTCCCTTCACTTGGAAGTTCCGGCGCCGCTCACCTATAGCTTGTATATGTAGTTACAATCTATATCTATATATATAGGCTGACACAGACTCCAAACATAAGAATAAGGTTTAATCACACCCGGGATCGAACCCGCAACCTTATATGTTACAGGTCAGTTATCTTGCCCCCCCCCCCCCAACTCTGCTACCAACGCTTCGCTCGTAATACACCTTACAATATTGCAATGTAGCAACAAACGTAAGGTCATTGCTATTTGATTACAGATAGTTACTTATTTTTCCATAAATCGCACCCTTACTGTAAGCCGTTCAGGACTTCCATTGATCTTCATATTTAACTACGACAATTACTTGACCATACCGATGTTACGGTAGGTGACTTAAATATCCGGATAGCCTATAAAAGATTCTGCCGAGTATCGTTAATTTGCTCCTAAGAATTGAAGAGTTCCATCACTTTGTCATGAATCCATCATCAGAATCTTACCAGACTATCATAAAACAACCCTTGAACCTATATTCTTTCCAATATAAAGAAGAATCATCGAAATCTGTTGGCGTGATCTTGAGTTATTCGTCCATTTGTCGCGCACATGCTTTATGCAAATTTAACACTTATCTGGTTTTCTCATGGATGCCATCATCAGAACTGGCTTAAAAAAAAATGGGACCCCATGACGAGCATCGCCTTTCATTAAAAAAAATCATCATGATCGTTTTAAAAAAAATGGGACCCTATGACGAGCACCACCTTTCATTTAAAAAAAAAATCATCAAGATCCTCCTGTTTTTTGAAGTCGGTTAAAAATGCGAAACGTTGTAACCTCCTCTCTGAATGAGTGCGACTGTCATGACGTAATAACCCATCAGCCGTATGTCAAAACGTTTCAGATGAGAGATAAAAATACACCAGCCGAAGAGATTTTAATAGTTTCAAAATAGTACAATAGTACTTTATTGTACTCACCTGTAACGTCCCGTTAGTGAGATACATTATGACCGCAAGCGAAGTCCTATACCATTTTTGTAGATGTGGAAGTCTTGATAGACCGTCAGTCTCTCTGACCGGTACGGATGCACCTAGAAATGATTTATGATACGATAGAAACTAGAATCGTATTAATCGAGCGTCAATTCACTTTATCCGAACAATGACTTGGTTTATCCAACGATGATTTAGTTTATCCAAATGATGACTAGAGTTTATCCGGACGCTCAATTATGCAAACAATAACTCAATTTATCTTAATACTTAATTATTCGGACGAAGATTTAGTTTATCCCATTAATGACTGAGTTTATCCAAATAATGACAGTTTATCTGAGCGCTTAATTATTCACACTGACTTAAACTAAGTCATAGTTTATCCGAATAGTGACTGAGTTTATCCGAATAATGACTTAGTTTATCTTAACACTTAATTATCCGAACAATGACTTCATTTACCCAAATAATGTCTAAGTTTATCCAAATGATGACTTAGTCTATCCGAATAACGACTTAGCTTATCCAAATGATAACTTTGTTTTTCCGAACGTTCAATTATCCAAACAATGACTTAGTTTATCTTAACGCTTAATTATCCAAATGATGACTTTGTTTAACCGAACGATTATTTAATTTTTCCGAATAATGACTGAGTTTATCCAAAATATGACTTAGTTTATCTTAACACTTAATTATCCGAACAATGACTTAGTTTATTCGAACGCGTAATTATCCGAACAATGATTTAGTTTATCCGAACAATGACTTTATTTATCCAAATAATGTCGTAAGTTTATCCAAATGATGACTTAAGTCTATCCGAATAACGACTTAGCTTATCCAAATGATAACTTTGTTTCTCCGAACGTTCAATTATCCAAACAACGACTCAGTTTATCTTAACGCTTAATTATCCAAATGATGACTTTGTTTATCCGAACGATTATTTAATTTATCTGAATAATGACTTAGTTTATCCAAATGATGACTTAGTCTATCCGAATAACGGCTTAGCTTCTCCAAATGATAACTTTGTTTATCCCAACGATGTTTTAAGTTATCTGAATAATGACGGAGTTTATCCAAATAATGACTTAGTTTATCTTAACACTTAATTATACGAACGATGATTTAGTTTATTTGAACAATGACTTTGTTTATCCCAACGCTCAATTATCCGGACGTTGACTAAGTTCATCCAAAGAATGACTAAATTTATCCGAATAATGTTTTGTCTTAATACTCAATTATCCAAACTATGATTGAGTTTATCCAAATGATGAGTTGGGTAATCCGAATAATGACTTAGTTCATCCAAACGCTCAATTACCTGAACATAAGACAATCAAAAACACTTTTCGGTCATTCATCAAATAAAAATCGAAGATTTTTTAAAACAAATTATACCAAAAGTAATAGACCCTTTTAGGGTATTTAAGATACACGTCCACCCACAGCAGAGCCTAGCTAGATATGTTAAGCAAAATACTTACCAGCCTTCATTAGGTGCTCTGTCATATATTTCCTAAAGTAAGAGAGAAGTTTCATCTTCTTCTCCAGCTCCTTAGGATAATCAGTCATGGTCAGATACTGCTCCTGGCCTTGACGATTGATGTAGTGCACGTTTCTATAAAAGGCGTATTACACTGTTAATAAATCTGTATTTTAAAACGATACCTTATTTATTTATATGCAAGGTGTTAAGAGACCTTTGATGATGAGACTGAAAGAAGTCAATCCTGATGTATTATAGTTCTAAAACGTTTTATTAGCATTATTTATGCTCCATCATGTTAGTACAGCTGATTGAAACGATAGTTTGGTAAAAATTACATCTACTAAAAAAAAAAAATTAAAAGTGCGTGCGTACAAAGTACACATGTCAGAAGTGAAACTTCTTTGGCAGACCAATTTTTAAGTCTTGTTTATATTAATACAAATCTAAAGCTTTACATTTCCGAGGTTTAGAGGGAGGGAAAAAGGAAGATATGTTTGGAATTTGATAAATTTAATTGTCATTAAAAGTGTCGAATATTACATTACAAAACAGAATTTATGAAACATTCTTGTCTTATATTTTATGAGAAATAGTATATTATGAAATGACGAGTGGCAAATTAAAATGCCACATTTTATTTACATGTAAATGTTAAAACTACCTAACCTTCAAACGAATTAGTATCAAAAACGCTTTACATCCGTAAAAATTTTACTCCCATGAGCTTAACGTTGTTTCACTTTAAAAAAACCTAGCAATGAAATTTTTAATTTCGATTTTCATTGCTGTTTTTTTTTAGTAAAGTAATTAACTATCGTTACATTTAGCTGTACTAACATGGTGGAGCGTAAAAATTATTTTAAAACGATTTTTTAAAAATTAAAGTTTCAAAAAAATAAAATTTTGGTGTGGATCACCCTTAACATTTAGAGGTTTGAAAAATATATAGTAGCCGATTCTCATACTTACTGAATATACTTAAAATATTTCATAAGAATCGGTCAAGCCGTTTCGGAGGAGTATGGAAACATACATTGTGACACGAGAATTTTATATATTATTAACACCAGAGTAAAAACATAATAACAAGAAAGAGCAAAAAAAAAAAGAAGAACTGCATACATGGACTGTGCTTTTAGTTACTGTAGCTCAAGGGAGATGTTCTAAAGAAGTTCGGACGTTAAATACGTGCATAAAGGTGATACGCAGCTAAAATATGATTACAATAAAAAATGGAATAAAATGACAGACTACCGAGGAGTATAATCAGCCACTTTACTTAGCGTTCGTGGACTATGAGAATGGCTTCTATTCGGTATTAAACATGAGCCGTGTTGAGATCTTTGCAGAGATGCCAAATCGACTAGCGGTATATAGACGTGTTGAAGTACTTGTGCGAAAACGCCACTATATCAGTCCGTATACAGGACCAACGCTGAGGATCTATCCAACTGCAACGTGGAGTGCGACAGGGAGACCTTCATCGAAAGAAGCTCTTCACCGCGGCGTTGGAAAACCTCTTTAAGCTAATGGAGTGGTACCAACTGGGCATCAATATAAACGGCGAGTACATCACTCGTCTACGGTATGCCGACGACGTGGTCATTATGGCAGAAACTCTGGAACATCTTAACTCCATGACCTCAATATAGCTTCTCAAAAGGTGGGCCTAAAAATGAACATGGATAAGACGAAAGTTATGTCCAATCTCCATGTTCCGCTCCACCCAGTCATTCCAGAAAGAGGTGAACCGTCGAATCCAACACGGTTGAGCAGCGTTCGGAAAGCTACGTAAGATCTTTTCCTCCAATATCCCTTAGTGCCAGAAGACCAGTCTTCGAATAGTGCGTGATCACCTAACGGATCGGAAACGTGGTCGCTGACTATGGGACTCATTCGAAAGCTCGGAGTTTCTCTACGCGATCAAATCAGACATGAGAAGATCTCTAGAAGAATCAAAGTCACCGACATGGCCCTAAGAATCATGAATCTGAAGTGGCAATGGGCGGGGCACATAGTTCGACGAACGGATGGATGTTGGGGTTCCAAGAGATAGGAATGGCGACCCCGCACCGGAAGACGCAGTAGCCGCTGGAGCCAGGCGGCACAAGATCGGGCACAGTGGACATCATTAGGGGAGACCTATGTCCAGCAGTGGACGTCCATGTGATTGAGTGAGAATTGTCCAATTTGTGTTGGACTTTTATACATTTAGAAGCCACTGTTTGCACAGGGCCTTGAAATTCCCCACACATTTGGACTTTCTTATCCGTGGAGGATTATCATTCCAACACTTGGACGCTGCGAAATAGTGAAAATAACATTTTTAATACTTACACTCCGTTAGCCAGCATGATGAGTTTAGTTGTGTCGTTGAACATTACGCCGACGCTCTCGTCGCACAATTGATACCCGAAGCCGTACTTGTCGCTGTAGTCCACCCACTTGCCCACCCAAACGAGGGGCTGGGCTGCTGGGTCGCTCATGTCGTCGGTGAGGGCCTCTGGACGGCACTTCAATTGCTAAGGAGAAAAAATTCCAACTACAGTAGACTCTCGACAATTTGACACTCGGTAATTTGAATATTTCGATATTTTACGAGTGTATAAGGGTACACGCACGTAACGATCTTTTTGCTAATGAACGCTCATGGAATGAAACATTTTTTTCTCTCTGATTACAGGTGCTGAAACCGAATGCTTTTCTATTATTAGTAATTACAGAGGATGAAAGGAAGCTCCTTTACGTAATTACAGAAAATGAAGCAAAGTTTATTTTGATTAATACAGAGGATGAAAGGAAGCTCTTTGTAATTACATATGATAAAACGAAGCTCTTTTCGCAAATTACAGATGATGAAACAAAGCTTCTTTTTGTAATTACAGAAGATGAAGCAAAGCTTTTTTTGATAATTACAGGTGATGAAACGAAGTTCTTCTTGGTAATTATATGTGATGAAACGAAGGTCTATTCGCAAATTACAGATGATGAAAGAAAGCTCTTTTATGTAATAATAGAAGATGAAGCATAGCTCTTTTTGATAATTACAGCTGATGAAACAAAACTCTTCTTGGTAATTACAGGTGATGAAACGAAGCTCTATTTGCAAATTACAGATGATGAAACAAAGCTTCTTTTTGTAATTATCGACGAAGTAAAGCTTTTTTTGATAACTACAGGTGATGAAACGAAACTATTTTTACCCATCAAACGTTAGATGTCCGTTCTGTCGTTTAGAAGTTAATTATTTAAAATTAAAAGTCATTCAGAAACAAAGTTAAATTTAAAAGAATACTTATGTGCTTATTTTTATATGTTACTGATTTTGGCGGGAATCTGGGCGTAAAAGTAGCCTTTTTTTGATTACGAATTCTTTTTACTCCGATTAAGTTTTGACCACAATTCTTACTAAGGCTTTAACATATAGCAATTATCATTCAAATTTTTTTTAAATTGATGTTTGCCGTGTCAGCTAGTATGAAACAAAATCTTAGTATTTACATTGCCTCTGAGTAAAATGGCTAGCTGTTCTCGCAATGCCTGCAAATTCTGTTTGTGGGACATAGGTTCCACAGACTGCGGCTCCAGAGCTCCAGCAACATCGCGTTTTCCAGGCGAGTCCAGTATTATAATATTATCTGTAAAAAAAAATACAATTATCATGTCGGTGTTACAAAACAAATCATGCTACAAGTATGAAACACTAATTTGATGAGTGTTCACTTTTTGTAATCTTGGATCGCATAAATGGTCGTCATCGTCGCTTCAACGTCCACTGCTGGACATAGGTCTCACAAAATGATACCCACAAGGCCCGATCTTGCGCCGCTACTCCAGCGGCTACTGTCGACCCTCCATATATCGTCGGTCCACCTTGTGGGGGTCTTCACACCGACACCGACTCCAAATATAACAATACGAAGAACACTATAAAAGAATAGGCAATTATTTCTTACTTTTTAGCGCAATTTAATATGTATTTGTAAGTCTGTTTTGAAGGCAGTTCTTTTTTTGTTAAAATTTCTATTTATTAATAAGATATCTCAACCAGGTTTACATTTGCCTCCGCATAGTTTTAAGAAATATGTCAAAAACATCCTTTTACAAAAGGCATTTTATAATGTTGAAGATTATTTAAGCGAAAAATTTTTGGAATTGATTCTAGTTGCTCGCAGAAGCAATATATAACACGTACAAAACATCTCTAAAAGAGTAGCCGTTGAGTTTATTTCCGGTTTCTTCTCAGCGGATTAAATTTTCCGAACCGGTGGTAGATATGTTACCAACTGACAGACATCTGATAATCCAAAAGTGTTTTTGAGCCTACTTGAATAAAGAATATTTTGATTTGATTTTAAATACAAATGTTTTTATAATATTTGTTTAGATAAATTAACTTACCATTATTTTGAACTTCGTTGAGTGGGCGTCTTTGTATAGCCAGACCCTCGAGCTGGTCAGTTCTGGGTGCAGTGGTCAGGCAGGTGACGGGCAATGCAGCGGGCATAATGCCAGATGTGAAGAACTCATGCTGCAGGAGTTTGTCGACGGTAGGGCGCTTCGAAGGGACGGATTGCAGTTGTAGAACAATCATAGATGCCGCAGGTTTGCGTAGAGATGACGGTATTCTGGGAAACATTAACCGTTCACCCTTCTGGCGCCGTGGCGGCGACATACACAACATACAAAGCATTTTTTTGATAAGACATGGATCAGCAGACAGGTAAAATAGTCTCCTTTGTTATTATAATCTTTCCGGCACTAATAAAAAATAAGAGTAAACCAAATGGGGGTATCAAGAGACTCAGGTTGGATTTATTTGTAAAATCCGTGAGGCAACTGAACGACACAGGCGGCCGTACACAGCAGCTGTATATTTGTCTCGCTCTTTCCTTAAGGTGGTATCGCGTTTGTTGGAGTGAAACAAATAACATGTCATTAGCAGACTAAATTAAAACCTGCTAATAATATGAATGTAGATGTGGCAAATCAACTATAACTTTGAGATATTTATTATAATTTTTGAACGATTTGGGCTTTGGACAATAAAAGTTTCTTTATAATGCTATTAAAGGATGGCAAAGTTAACGTTGTGGTATAAAAGAAAACGTAGTGACTAAAATCGAGAGAGGTATGCTTAGATGGTTGGGGCATGTAGAGAGAATGAGTGAAAGGAGACTGACAAAAAGGATTTATGAGTCAAGAGTGAATGCGAAAGTTGGAAGGGGAAGACCAAGGCGAACGTTCATGGACCAAATCCAGGACATTTTAAATAAGGGCCAGGTCAAGAGTACTCTAAACCGACGAGTTTGTATGAAAGGTTTAATGAGAACGAAAGAAGCGAATATATGCAAAAATCGTGGCAAGTGGAAGGACGTGGTCTCTGCCTACCTCTATGGGAATGAGGCTTGATGCTATGTATGTGTATGTATATAAAGTTAATAATTTAATCCAATCTATTTTTATATAAAATCGAATTAACCCTTTGGAGATAAAGTACACTTTGAAACAACATAAACTTCAAATCAACAATAACAGTAACTGATATTTTATAACAGTAACAGCCATCTATGTTATTTTAAAATGGACTTAACGACCTAAAATTAAGGTTTCTTTTCAGTAAAATGTGTCAAGATTTACATCTTTAAATGCTATGGCTGTGATTACAAAAAGTTACAAAATTAAAACAAACGACTGGACAGACATTGTTTCAAAGGGGATTCATAAAGGCATTTCCCAGCGACAAGATTACAAACCAGAATATCAATCTATGATGTGTCTAACGACATTGTTTGAAAGCGTAAAGCGACGTACAAAGGTTTATATAACATTGCAGTATTATCGGTTATCCAGCGACATGTATGAGAGAGGACGTATACCATCAGGCAGTTCCGTCACCACAAAATATAATTGATATCGCAAGAGCATACACGACCTATCTTCTATATGATGATTGATCTATATTATTTTGCATTATGAGTAGCCTAAGATTATTAGATCCGTACAACATCAACTACCAGTGAAAATTTCCGTCAAGTTAGGTACAATTATGTCATAGATTTGGTAGCTGAGAGCCCAAAACCCAGTAGATATATGACCTTAAAATGACCTTATATGCGCACTTACACACTTCAACCGATGGACGTCCACTGCTGGACATAGGTCTCACCTAACGATGCCCACTGTGTTCGATCTTATGCCGCCTGGCTTCAGCGGCTACCGGCAACCCTGATCTATCCGGTTACTAAATTAAGCATGCGGGAAACCGACCCCGGGTCTTGGAGCTTTTACTACCGCCCTACATTGTCCTATTCCTAACCCAAATACCCCCGAAAACTCCTCATATCCCAAATACCAAAGCTTCCTATCTAACTCCCATACAGATAAATGGCGGTATATTCATTCCACGTTGATATAATTGGCGTAGACCGATAACCAACCTTCTTGCCAAGCGTGGTGATTACTGGTACAATCACCAAAATGATGAACACTATGACCTTATATAAGATCATTCAAATTTTACGTAAATATGACGTAATGGTGACTTTAATTAGGTCAACTTCGCTATAATGAGGTCAACGGGACATCATACGTAAACCCGTATAAAAGTCGTTTTGTCTACTATAGACGAATCAAGATATGTTTGTTTATAAAGTAATTCCTTCCAGACTTGCTTCATTTGTTAGTAAGTCATTATGTATATGTAAATTCTACTTATATGACGACATTTTGCAACATTTAGAGATGGCATTATCAATACAGACGAGTAATGTAGTTTCCAAATACAGTGAAACCTTAATAAAATGACGCTAAATAGTGAAAAACTTCTGTTATTGATAATTATAATAAGGACTCGATATTTTATATCGAGATATCTCCGTTAAAGGGAGTTTTAAAATATTTGTAAGCGAGAATTGACATTGTAGCTTTTATCAGCGTTATCGTTAATATCAAATTAGGATAAATCAAATAAAATCAAAATATCTATTCAAGTAGGCATATTACAGCACTTTTGAATCGTCAAATATTTTTTTTTCTTTTCCACACTCTTATTCAAATGTACGTCTGATGATGATATTCCAGAACGACGAGCCCACAACAAACTCAGTCGGGTATTTTGTTTTTTTTGTTACCATCATCATTTCAATATCATATTAGTTTCATATCAGTTCGTTCACTCCCACGCGTTTCTCTCGTCTAAGTACTCTTGCAACTTATAATACGATTTGTCTATCAACTTTCTTTTAACACAGACTTTGTATTTATAAATTGACATCTCTAGAACGTCTTGTGGGAGTTTATTATAGAAACGTATACAGTTACCTTTAAATGTTATGTTGATCTATCATCAAGGACNCAATATCATATTAGTTTAATATATTTTAATTCAAATTAGAGCAGTTCGTTCACTCCCACGCATTTCTATCGTCTAAGTACTCTTGCAACTTATAATACGATTTTTATATCAACTTTCTTTTAACAAAGACTTTGAATTTATTAATTGACATCTCTAGAACGTCTCGTGGGAGTTTATTATAGAAACTTATACAGTTACCTTTAAATCTACTAACATAGGTATAAGTTCATTGTATACTAACAACTGAGCCAAATGTTGCTTTTAATAAAAATCTATTATTATTATTATTATTATTATTATTAAATGTTATGTTGATCTATCATAAATAAAACGGCTGTCACTTAACTTGCCTATTTGGGAAATTGGTTAAACAAAAAGTGTAGAAGTGATAAAAATATAGACCCTTTATTTTTTCAGGTTTCAAAGTATATACGTATAAAAAAGTTAACAAAAGCGTGTAAAGAATAGGCTATTGTTGCTCTCACGATGTAGTAGGGGTAGCGTTGAGTAGGGCATGCAACAAGTACATTTTTTCCGTACATAAGAGTACGTAAGAGTGGCTCAATATTATTCTCTGTGTGGCGGTGGGTTTTATTAAATAATTTGTTAATCATGATGTCATTATACCGGATGTTATGGACCTTAAAAACATTCATTCTATTGTTGTCGTGATACTTTGTCATTATACCGGATATATAGTGTGCAAAGGTTTTTAGTGAATGCGAGTCATTTTTTTGCAATATCTGATTGCGACAACAGTGTTATAAGTAAATGAAATTATACGACTAGTTATTTCATAAATAGTTGATTATGAAAGAGGATTTATTTTTTATTTAGATTTTATACTTGATAATTATTCAATGAATATTACAAGATTAATAACTATTTAAGCTGCTCAAATTCTTTTTCGTTCTTGATTACCAGCTGCTATAGCTGTTTGTTTCTACTTTACTTGTTCAACATTAATAACGGCAAGAGTATATTTATTAATATCTGGTTTAACTATAATAATAGATGGAATTTGCACAAAATATAAATTGGATTAAAAAGTTATTGCTTTATCAATTTCAGGACAGGTTTCATAATAAGTATAGGATATTTTATTTATTGGTTTAGGTTATTATCATTTATTAACATTAATGCTAAGTTTAAAACATTCTTATTAATATGTGATGGTTTAATGTTACTTTAATGCTTTGAGATGATTGAAGATACATTAGATTGTCTTAGAGGAGTCCTTTGCTGAAGCGTATTTTATCATTTTTGTCGCGTTACTCATTTTTTCAGTGAGCGAGAGAGAATTTTAGTGGTTTAGTATTGAAGCTACTCTTACAAGCTCTTTATCAGGTCATGTCCTATTCAACACTAATCAGTAGTAACCTGTAACGTTGGTTCAGCGTGTTGTCGTTGACAAGAGCTTGCGCATACCGACTAGCAATAGCGCTCCAAGGCCCCGCGAAACAACTCTGCAGAGCTAGTCTTACCCCCTCACTAGATTCAAAATATGCAATAATTAATTTGGAAGTCAAACCATGGATATTGAATGAGACTGAACCGTCATAGTCGATCATGTAACGCTCGTTCGAGTAAAGACCGCGCTTGTCGACTAACAGACAGCTCTAATTAAGGCATCAGTGATATATTTCTATTGAATATTTCATATATCATTATAGAATTACAAAACAGTAATTTTAAAACGCTAATTGTTGTAAAAACAACGGGGGAAATTAATTAACTTTTGCGTAACTTTAAATCCTGTATCATCCCTTAATAAAAAAATCTGTGATAGCATAATATAGCCCTCAATTATAAAAACATGAGTGTTCTTTAGACTAAATGAAGTAAATATATAAGTATCAAATAGTTTCCGAACGCCAACGCCATCTGTCGGCGTTGGACAGAGTCAATGAGGCCGACGGCGTTCTCGAGTAACAGTCTGTCAGAGTGGTCAACTATTGAAATTGTCGCGCGTTCCTAACTATTGCTGTTAATTCCTAATCATTATAATGTGAGTTAATATATAAAGTGTTTAGTTGCACCAATATTACCTACTGACATACTGCCTATAGTTTGAAGGTTGAATTTTGGTCCCCCTAATGACTATGTCTGCGGGAACCTATGCATTTTCTGAGATACACATATGTACTCGTATATATATGTCGGAGTTCAAGAGTCTGTAGAACGCTGGCGCCATCTGTGTATCGGCGTGGGGGCAGAGTCAATAAATGGCAGTCCGGCGCGTCTCTCGGCAATTCTCGAGTGGCGGTCGGCCGGAGTGGTCGACTATTGAAACTGTCTCGTTCCTAGCTATTAGTGTTAATGAGTTTGTGTAAATTGATATCGGGAACATTAAGTGATTGAACATTATAAACCGAGTTAATTAATAAAGTGTTTGATTGCACCAACAATACCCATGAACGCCCACAGAATAAGAAATTAAATAATGTATCCAATTAATAACGATGTCGGCGGAGAACCCTACGCCCCTGTGCTTTATACTTCTCGGTTCTCTCTTATTCTCCGACATACTCGTATATATATATACTAAT
>JACTOM010000905.1:1530367-1590934 GCA_015832385.1 Elymnias hypermnestra
TAACAGGCCTGCGCTTGGCTGCAATCAAACCTGATGTTAAGTGTTGATGCAGCCTAGGGTGGACCGCGCTTGCCTAGGAGATGCCTATTCACTCTGCATTTGAAAGTACCCGGATTGTAGGAGTCAGGAAACACGGAAGCTGGTAAAGCATTCCACTCATTTGTGGTGCGGTTCAGAAACGATTGGGTAAAACGCTTGGTACGGAATCATGGGATGTCCACTGCATACCGATGCCATTATACTCGCTCCTGTAGTCGTGCGAACGTGCGTTACGATATATGGCGTGACGGTTCAGTCTCATTCGATACCAACAAAATACATACCTAAACAAGATTTTAATAAAAAAGAATCATACCTATATTCACACTTCTTGATCCTTTTATAGGTGTCACTGAGGGTGGAAGTTTCGAAGGGTGGTTTCCCAATTAATAGGGTGTACATGATGCAACCCAAACTCCATATGTCAACTTCAAAGGAGTGTCCAGTCTTTGTCAATATCTCTGGTGCTATGTAGTTTGGTGTACCACATAAAGTCCGTTTTCTCTCTCCTAAAAAGGAATTAACATTTTTCTATTGCTGACAGGTTAGCACTTGACTGATCACACAAGTAAATAGTGATACAGTCACACATACGTTTAAGAAATATGTTAAAAAAGTCCCACACTCCTGACCCATTCTGGGCAGGGTAAGTGCGTAAAAGCATTTCCCAGGGCAAAAAAAAAAAGTTGCACATGAAAGCTAAACACATTGTGATGTACAAAAACAATGATTAAAAGAGAAACCGTTGAGTTTTTTGCCGATTTCTCCTCAGCGGAATCAACTTTCCGAGCCGGTGGTAGATTTATTACAATAATAAACAGTTATAAGACATATGTGACGGAAGTGACGTTTGTATTTGTTATGGTGGTTGGATAGTCAAATGTAAGACGGCAATGGCTCGTAAACGACACGTGCGTCTGCACGCACTGGGGGTGCTATAAACGGAGCCGAGAGCGAGGGGTTCGGTACGCAGTTCTTGACTGCGTCGGTGCATGAAATGCTGTCTTTGATATAACCAGTACTGCTACATTATGTTTTCATCTGATGTCCTTCAGGCCTACTAACTTTTAACACCGACATATACTTCTACAATACAAAATATTTACACCTAAAACCGAAATAAAACATACACAAAGACAATTCATAAAATAAATCGTAATACCAAATTGTTTCTGCTGGGATCAATCTCAAATAATGGTATATTGCAGATAAATACATTTAAGCTTGTAAACTACATATTTTAATTGTTGTAAGAGCAAAATACTAAAGTATTGCCAATGTAATTAGCTCTTAAAAAAATACACAAAATAGATTTAGGATTTAGGCATTTAAAATATAACTAAAATTATAATTATATTAAATTCTTCATAATGAGGCTCGTTATATTTTGTTACACGATAAGTTTACCGACTTCCGGTGGGTGGCGCTGGTGTGGCCGTATTAGTAGCATTGGAGAGGGGAGAGATGAGGTTTGGTACAACAAAGAGAGGAGAGTATAAAAGAGGAATATGTGTTTAAAATGCGCATTTGGCCTTTTTGCAAAGTCCTATATTATTGTCATACTGTGCAATAAAGTTTATTTAAATTATACTGCTTCACTTTTTTCACATAATTTTATCTAATAATAAATATTTGTTAATTCAATATACTAGTACTAAACTATAAAAACCATTTAGGTTTTTATAGTTTAGTCATCTTCTGAATGAAAAACATATATCCATATTTTTAGAAACAAAGAGTAGGTATCAATCAAATTAAAAAAGTATAGACATGAAATGGAACACGCAAGTGTCTGTGTGTCTATGTATGTTTGACTGTAAGTGCGGGTGACTATGTGTGTCTGATTCATAATTAGTTACATTTAGTCATTGCAAAACTGACATTTAAATGGCTTGGCAATGTCTTACCATCAAATTCAATTTTTGCTGCGAGTCCAAAATCTCCAATTTTCACATGTAGATCATCATCGAGGAAGAGGTTCCCAAGTTTGAGATCCCTGTGAATAATACGCTGGCTATGGAGATACTGCACTCCCAATAAAATTTGATGCATGTAGAACCTGGTTTCTGGTTCTGTGATAGCTTTTCTTCGTTTGTGCAACTCCATCATAGACTAAGGATAATAAATTGGACTTAGACAATCAGATTTATGTGTATCTTGCTAAGATACAAAATTAATCTATATGGGGGGTTGCCATTATGTATGTCAGACTATAATACACATATATGTATGTCTATATGGGTCACCAATGAGACTGGACAGCCAGCATTATGTATATCAGGCTTCAATACAAAAATATAGATTATTTTTGTAATTTGCAGGGATTGCCAATTAGATTGTCTGTGTATGTATCAGGCTCTCTCATAATAAAATAAATAAAAATTTTAACAAAAAAAGATCGGCCTTCAAAACAAACTCTTACAAAAGTCACTAACTAAAAAATAACTACTAATGGATCCCATGATCAAAACCTAACCAAACTATTATCAAACAACCCTTGATGCATATCCTTTCCAATAAAAAAAGAATCATCGAAATCGGTTGGAGTGATCTTGAGTTATTCGTCCATTTGTTGAGCACATGCTTAATGCAAATTTAAGACTTATCCGATTTTCTCATGGATGCCATCAGTAAAACTGGATTTAAAAAAATGGGACCCTTACAACAAGCACCACCTTTCATATAAAATAAAATCATTAAGATTGGTTCACCCAGTCAAAAGTTATGAGGTAACAAACATTTAAAAAAATACAGATGAATTGATATCAAACCTCCTTTTTTTTAAGTCGGCTAAAAATAATCTGTAACAGTGGTTGCTAATTAGATTGGACAGTCTGTTGTATATGTATCAGGTTATATTACAAAAATAACTTTTTCAGGGGTATGTCAAGTTATAACAAATTCTTTATTTAGCCGTATACTATATTTTATATTCTAGGATCAATATAATGTATGAGTATGCAATGTGCATTTTCATACATTATATTATCATACTCATCATTTTTTGCTATTTGAACAGGCTCCATGTCTATTCATATTTTTTTCTCTAGCATTAGCAGGTAAAAGAGCTGGTAGATCACCTGATGTTAAGCGACAACTGCCACTCATGGACACCTGCAACACATGCAGGTGTCCATGTTTGTCTGTTTAAAAGGAAATACAGATACTCTCTTCGCTGGCAGATATCCAAGGATCAAAGAATACTGGAGCAAATTCTTTTAGGAAATTGCATTTCTAATTTGTATGAGTCTGGACTGGTTGGAAGTTTCATCTGCAACTAGTTACCACTTTTCCCTGTACTGCCAAGTTACATATTTGTATTCTGATACCATGCTGTGCAGAAACCATAAGAGCTAATTTACCTCTTACCAAAATTAGCGCACTATCACTTACCATCAGGTGTTCACAATCAATAGCTTAGCAATAGATAAAATAAAGCGTTTAATCAACTTTTATTTCTTTCCACTTTGTAGCTCAGTGGGAAGCTGTTTTCCCATTACAAGTTTGTTCCATACTTTTACAGATATGTAGACGAATCATAAAATCAAGGTGGTATTGATTTATCACTAATAGAAAAATTATTCACATATCAATGTTTCTAATATATACTGCATAACTAACCATAAAAAAGTAATATAACTCTGAAAAGTTGTTACAGAAATCTGGACATGTGTCAACCATTATTCATTAGGTTTTTTTTATTACTGACAGGTAGGTAACATTTAACTGTGATCACACCTGATGGCAAGTGATGAAACCGTCTAAGGTAGGAAAGCTCTAATATTTTAAGAGTCAATTTTACCTCTTATGGTTTCTACACAGCATCATACTGAAACAATTTCCAAAATTCATCCTACCGGGGATAAAACCCTGGCCCTCTGCTAGCAAAGCAAGTACTTGCACCACTGCTGCATTCAATACACATGAAACCTGTTAACCCTTTGCATTCTTTAATATAATGTTTTTTATTTTAAGACATTTCTATGAAGTCAGAACATTACAATTTGGCGAATACAGTGTATTTAAAATAAGGCACATTTGGTATTGAAAACAAAAAAATATATTTAATAACACTAATTACTTTGAAAATTGTCTCATTATGTCGAGTCCAGTTTAACATAGGGAGTTGATGTGAGAATTATGGTGTTGAGTCACACTCGACATAGGAGTGCAAAGGGTTAAAGTACACACTTAATAAATACTTATAAATGTCAAATTATACTGACCCTTCTCTTGCACAGTTCAAGTATTATATAAATATTCTGAGAATCTTGAAAGAAATTATGGAAGCCAACAACATGTTTATGCTTCAATGACCGATGTATGTCAATTTCTTGGGACATTTTGTCTCTTTGGCTTGATTTTACCATCAGTTTTTTTGATACAATTTTTCCAGCATATACTTCATTTGTGGCTATATCCTGTATCTCGTAGCATCTTGCAAAGCCACCCTTAAATTGTACAAAATTAATGTAAACATGAAAAAATTAAAATCTATTCTGTATAAATATTTTCTTAAAATATCAAAGGCCTCATTGAGAGTTTTAAAGATAACCTTTATTAGGAGGACCCATATAACATATATTAGTATTTTTTTATTTCATATTTAAGCTGTTTTAGTACTATAATAGTATTAGGCATATATCAACTGCAATAACTTTACATTCTAAGTCATTCTTTAATAGCACCATCGGTTGCACATTGAAAATCATGTGTGGAAGAAACTATTTGACAATTCAATAAGCCAACTTGAATAAAAAAGTTTTGAATTTGATAATAACCCACCAGGACTGTCGCGGATTCATTTCCTGAGCAAGCATCACTGTTTCTCTTCATAAAAGAAACTTACGTGCTTGTCCTATTCAATCCATCAATGTGCTTTTCGGTGTAGGTAAATATCATGAGGAAATACCCTTCATATATTACTGGGGTGTATGCAGCTTGCCTACCCGCAGTGGAGCATCGAGGTGAGTTTATGCCATATCTTATAAGTGAGGAGGCCTGTGCCCTTATGTTAATAGACTGCTTACTTTTCATATTAATGATTAAAACACAAATAAATTGTACAATATTTCTCGTTAAAAGAAAGGTATAAAAAAAACTTACCTTGCCAAAGAATCTCAATCTTTGATATGCACAATTAGATTGAGGATCGTGGATAATTTCCGGAATGTCTTTCTTTTCTTCATCCTTCATCGACGCCATTATAAAAAAGCTTAAATATAAATTAAAACCGAATAAAACAATATGTTATATGGATAAACACAACGACGGCTAGCAAATTCACAAAGATGATTTCAAACATCAAATGGTAGTTCGTTAAAAGAATGGCAGTTGTAATGAATTTTGAACAGCAGTTTTTCGACCAATCGCGTAAGAGCGTGCTTACTTTTTAATGTCAGTTTAACAGCTTTGAATACTAATTTAATTTAAACAGTTTTGTTTAATATCGTTTACATAAAAAACTTTTCATTTATTAATTGAGTAATAAAAAAGGAGTCATAATTTTAATAAATAATCTGTAAGTGCACGATGACAGGTCTTTTGATCGGATTAAAGACAGCATTTACAGTTTCTTAGACAAATATAGCAATGAAATTATTAAAGAAATATATATCTGAAATTCACACATATATTTAATATTTTATATATTCAAAAGAGAAACTTCAAACAACAAAGTGACGAAGATTGTAGAAACCAATGTCTACGTGTATTTTATAACATTCTCTCGCAAGCTTAATCTTATTAATGAATATGTTTGTCACTTGTTGCACTATATAACGGTGCTAAAAAGTTTTCCCTTCCGATAACATGTAAAAGAACAGATTTATTATCATTATATTTGTAATTATTCACATATAATCTTTTCAACAGCCATCGACAAAAGGAAAACAAACTATTACAATGACTTATAACAATGATTTTCATTGAAGACAGAATATTTGTAATACTTCTACTACTTAATGTAATTTTAAATAGCGTTGGTTGGCAATACTAAAGTATATCAGGGTTTTAAATAATTTTTATAGCGGGAAGATGGAAATATACTAAGTAGTTTGGTAAAGACTTTTAGTATCTCGTCTATAGATTTAGTAGTTAATAATTAATGGTTTCAGATCAACATCTTACATTTCAATTGATAATCTGTTTACGACTTTTACGACAGAGCAATTAAACTATACTCTCATTTTGCTTAACACGATGTAAATCTTTAGGATTAAGATTTAAAGATTTACCTATAATATGTCCAGTCAATGAACATTTGTTATTGCATTGAATCATTACAAATTCATCACATTTGAGAAGTAATCTGTCAAACAGTAGTTGTCTACACTGTGCCGTAGCAAGTTTATAACAAAGATTATAAACTAAATTCAACCCTTATTTGAATCGGCTTAAAGTACATTTTAAACTAATAAGAAAGTTTTTCATTGTATATAAGAAATGCTTGTCATTTTAAAATGTGCTTAAAGTATAACAAGATAAGGTTAGAATTTAAATATTAATTTACCCATCTATATTACCAATTGACGTCACTGTGTTTTTTCTTAATTGTGAATTAAACACAGATTTTTACTTTGTGGGACTTTTTGAAAGTTAAATGATAAGGGAAAATGACGAGAAAGAGGTAACGAAGTATACTTATACTATAAAGTAACAAATTTTAACGAATACATATTTAAATTTACAAAAGATGGAACATGTGAAAGTGATATCGAAAGGAGAGTGAATGGTGGAAATGGTAAATGGTGCTCTGCATGCTTTTATGAATAGCCAGATGGTGTCTCAAAGGGCTAGACTGGCAGTGCATGCTGGAGTGTTGGTGCCAACACTTATGTATGGTAGTGAAAGTTGGGTATGGCAGAAGAATCACAAAAGTAAAATAAATGCGGTAGAGATGAGAGCGTTGAGAAGCATGAGTGGATTAAAACTGAGTGACAGAGTAAGAAATAGTGTGATAAGAGAACGTTGTGGTATAAAAGAAGACGTAGTGACTAAAATTGAGAAAGGTATGCTTAGATGGTTTGGGCATGTAGAGAGAATGAATGAAAGGAGACTGACAAAAAGGATTTATGAGTCAAGAGTGAATGCGAAAGTTGGAAGGGGAAGACCAAGGCGAACGTTCCTGGACCAAATCCAGGACATTTTAAATAACGGCCAGGTCAAGAGTACTCTAAACCGACGAACTTGTATGAAAGGTTTAATGAGATTGAAAGAAGCGAAGGAGATATGCAAGGATCGTGGCAAGTGGAAGGATGTTGTCTCTGCCTACCCCTATGGGAATGAGGCGTGATGCTATGTATGTATGTATGTATGCAATTTATGTGGGGCATAAAATACTTGATTTTTAAAACCATTATTAAAGCAGTTTTACTGTTATTTTTTAAATAGTTAATCGTGAATGACATATATTTAAAATTAGGGAAACAAGGTATTAATTTGCATATTTTATTAAAGTAGGTTAATTCAAGGAAAATGTTTCTCTGTTATTGTTCTATCTCTGAATAAGAAATGAATTTAATTGTTTATCATAAAACAATGTTGTACGGCTTTTTTTAAATTATTGCTGGCAGGTTAGCGCTTGGCTGTGATCACACTTCATGGTAAGTGATGACACAGTCTTATGATGGAAGCGCGCTAATTTGGTAAGAGGCAATTTACCTGTTATGGTTTGTATGCAGCATCGTAACGGAACAATTCATTTGCTTGTTACGTCTTTGCTAGTATGGCAGTAACTAGCCACGGGCGAAGTCTCCTACTTGTTCAGACTCCAGAAAATGCAATTTCCTAAATCCACCCTACCGGGGATCCAAACCTTTGCGAGTTAAAATAATCCTAAATAACATGTGTTCTAATATGTTCCGACGTCTATATGTATTAATGTTTCTTAAAAAGTGTTATCGTGCATCTAAACTAATATTATATAGAGGAAACATTTGTGTATTTGCATGTATGTTTGTTACGTTTTCACACAAAATCTACTGGACCAATTTCAAAAATTGTATCACCATTAGAAAGCTGCATTTTCACTGAGCGACATAGGCTATATTACTTTATAAAAAAAATAGAGATCCCTAATAAAAATACATTAATGTAATCCAAGGTATGAAAAAATTGGTCACAATTTTTTTTTATCGCGTCCGCTGCAGAAACTATTGATGATAGAACAAAATAATCTTCTACAATATTGTAGAACGTATTAATATCTACAAAAAAGTCCGCAATACCGTATGTCCAACTCCTGTAGTTATACCACTATAACTTCTTTTCTACATTTTATAAGTTAATAAAAGTTCCGACCATAATCAAACCATATCATTCATAGCTATGTATTAATCCTTATTATTAAATGATATTTTATTAAAGACCGTTTCAATACCTGTAAAGTGCTTTTAAAATTATTAAAATCGGACATTCCATTCAAAAGACATAACGAATTTAAAAATGTCCATCTACACAATTATATACCTACTTTAACGATCAGCGGTTGACGAATCATGAGAACTTCTGTTTATATATCATGCAAATGATAACAACTCGATCAGTTTTAGCTTTGTGTTCTTTATATCTGGTTGGATGGCGGTGATTTAATAATTTTTAATTCCTACCTTCGTTTTCAATTTATAGTTTAAAGTTGACCTGCTGTTGTGTACTAAAGTGTTTAATGATGTTTAATATTAATTATATGTGTTTAATTTTGTTTTTGTATACATCTTTTTTGAATTGCGGCAACGCTGGACGATATTGGGTCACAACAGATGAATGTAAGTGGAAAATACTATATATACAAAAGACATTATAATGTTGAAGATTATTTAAGCAATAAAAAAAGTTTTGGACTTGATTCCATTTGGAAACGGAAGCACATTAACACCACGTAGATACATTTTTAAACTCGTTATATCTTTTGAATGGAATGTCCAATTTTAATAATTTAAAAAGGATATTACAAGTATTGAAACGGTCTTTAATAAAATATCAATTAATACAGAAAAAAGAACAGAAAGTAATTAAAATGCGCCATCAGAAGCAAATGGATGCATGCCCATAAGGCTGGCAGCGTTAACTCTTTGGACAGCGACACTTATACGCTGTTCGAAGTACCCAGCGGAACCCTCTTCATCCAGGTGTTGGGGTCCAGATGTCCGCTGACGCATTCGGCTCTGGCGCCCCGGATGAATCCGACTTAAGGGTTTAGTTTAGTTGAGGGAGAGCAGGCGAGCGAAATTGCGCCTTCAATTGCCCCACCTCCTCCGGCGAGAGGGAGTAGCGTCTGTCATAACCTCGCTTTTCCTGTTTAGTGACTCCTTATCCTTAATAGCATAAGGATTAATACAGAGGTATGAATAATACGGTTTGATTATTATCGACATTTTTATTAACTATTAATATGTAAAAAAGTAGTTATAGTGGCATAACTATAGTAGTTGGAGATATGGTGTCATAGACTTTTTTGTAGATATTAATACATACTATAATATTGTAGAACATTTTTTTGTTCTATCATCAATATTTTTCGCAGCGCACGCGATGACAGATTTTTTTGTGACATATTTTTTCACACCTGGGGTTAGATTAATGCATTTTTTTTAGGGATCCCTATTGTTTTTGAGAAAGTAATATAGCCTATGTCACTCAGTGAAAAAGCAGCTTTCTAATGGTGTGAAAAGTTTTGAAATCGGTCCAGTAGTTTTTGTTTGAAAACATAAATAATTACATACAAAAACATAAATGTTTCCCCTTTATAATATTCGTTTAGATTGTAACATACAAAACTGTATTTAAAAGAGTACCTGACTGTTTTGTTTTGCCGGTTTTTCTTTCTGATTGAATATTAACGATTCAAAAGTGCTTTTTTGCTTTGCTTTTAAGAATATTTTGATAAAAAAACCAGTACTTTATTAAAAGAAAGTAAATTGAAATATCGTAATAATTTGAAACTTAAACGATATAAAGCTTGGATGTAAATGTATTTCTTATTACCTTCAATAATGCATATTGCATTTACGTGGTTGAGGACTCTTTTTAGAACAGGAAGGAATTGTTAATTATATCTATAATATTAAGAATCCATTGTTTTGTCATATGCTAAACAATATTTTTTTCTAATCGCCGAAACGGTTGAATTCTTTTGTAAGAACTTTTAACGATAGACAGATATTTCATATAGATAGATATGTAAATATGATATAGAGGAAATATTTGTGGTTTTGTATGTATGTTAGTTAAAACCCTCTCTTTCTTATGAGACAGGAGGTCTGTGGGACGTTAATGGGCTGCTACTTACTTTACTTACTTTTATGTATGTTAGTAACGTTTTCACACAAAAACTACTGGTCTGATTTCAAAAATGTTTTCACCGTTGGAGAGCTGCATTTTCACTGAGCGACATAGGCTACATTACTTTCATTAAAAAATAGGGATATTTAATAAAAATGCATTAATGTAACCCAAGGTGTGAACCGAAAAATCTGCCACCACGTGCGCGGCGAAAACTATTGATGATTGAACAAAAAAATATTCTACAATATTATAGAACGTATTAATATCTATAAAAAAGTCCAAGATACTATATGTCCAACTACTGTAGTTATACCACTATAACTACTTTTTTAGATTTTAAAAGTTAATGAAAGTGCCGGTAATAATCAAACCATATTATTCAAAACAATGTATTAATTGTTATTATAAAAATGATAATTTATTAAAGACCGTTTCAATACCTGTAAAATACTTTTTAAATTATTAAAATCGGACATTCCATTCAAAAGATACCACGAATTGAAAAATCTCAATTGAAAATTGTAGCGACTCTTATAACTGGGCCTGCGACTGGTGAGTTAGCTCATATTCCAAGGATACCCACGATACCAACCGATATACCTATTCTTTGGGCATCTATAAGGGGCATTGCTAGTTAGCTATAAAACATAATTAATTAATTCATAAAGGAACGAAAACAAGCCTTTGGCTAACATCTCCGCATTATTATCTTATCGTTTACAAACTCTGTTTATGAATATTTAGATCTGTTACACAATAAACATATACAATTTCTTTAAGACATTAATAGTGGGTCAGGGCCAAACGATAAAGGACTCTTTATATTTCCTTTAAAAGATACTAGCAGTTCTTCTCAGTCACTTGCATTGTTCCCAATCCTTTGGGAATATGAGAGAAATAGTAACCTATATAACGAAAGGAATCACTTTGAAGTCTTTTGTTTATTGCTGACGCAAGTATTTTTCTTGGCGACACGTCTTTGTTGATAGGGTAATAACTAGCCACGGCCGAAGCCTCTCACAAATCAAATGGTCTAATACCATCCTCACTTCATTTTTAAGTACGTTGGTGGAAACGTTTGGGCGTTTTATATATTGGATGGTATACTATCCTTAACTGTCTCATTGATCTTGTGGTTCTGGGTAAGAGTCCTGGTCGGCCCAATTGATATTGAGTTTTCCATTAAAGATTTTCTTAATATTCCTTCCTATATATTGCCTTCGGATATGCGCCTGATCCCTCTCCGGTCGGGTCTGACTTCCGTCACAACGGCCTATGAGATTGAAGGAATAGAAAGTGCACTTGTACACTATGCTTGCCAACCCGCAGTGCAGCAGCGTGGTGGGTCTATGCTCTAATAACCCTCTCTACTATGAGTGAAGAGGCTTCTTGTACCCAGGAGTGGAATGTTTATGGGTTGCAACTTACTTACTATCTTTAATTGCCTCATTCGTCTAGTGGTTAGTATATTTGGCTACAGTCATGAGGTCCTGGGTAAGGGTCCAGAATCGGGCCAATTCAAAAATCGATATTGAGTTTTCGACTAAGATTTTCTCAAAGTTGGGAAAAATTTAGCGGTATCATCCACCCCCGCGCCTCAGAGAGCGCGTTAACCCGTCGGTCCTGCGCCTGATCTCTCTCCGGTCGTGTCGGATTTCCATCATATCGACCTATGAGAGTGAAGGAATAGAGGGTGCATTTGTGTCCTATGCCTGGCAACCCGAAGTGGAGCGGCGTGGTGAGTCTATGCTCTTACAACCCTCCCTCCTATGAGTGAGGAGGCCTGTGTCCAGCAGTGGAACGTTAATGGGCTGCTACTTATCTTTACTATCCTTAAAATAGAAAATTTTCAATTGTTGACAAGTGATCGCACCTGATGTTATGTGATGATACAGTAGTTCCAGATACGCGTAAGAGGTACTCCTTACTCATGACAGGCGATGTTATTAGAGAACGAATTATAATATAAAGTTACGAGGGTTCCTTGGCGCCCTATTCTTGGAACAATCCACCGCAAACTCCTTTTGGTACAAAAAACATTTCCAGTGATACCATCATCATACATAGCATCACGCGTCATTCCCATGGGGTAGGCAGAGACCACGTCCTTCCACCTGCCACGATCCTTGCATATCTCCTTCTCTTCTTTCGTTATCATTAAACCTCATACAAGTTTGTCGGTTTAGAGTACTTTGACCTGGCCCTTATTTAAAATATCCTGGATTTGGTCCAGGAACTTTCACTTTGGTCTTCCCCTTCCAACTTTCCCATTCACTCTTGACTCATAAATCCTTTTTGTCTGTCTCCTTCTATTCACTCCTCTACGTGTCCAAACTATCTAAGCATACCTTTCTCAATTTAAGTCACTACATCTTCATTTATACCACAACATCATAAAAATATGATTTTAATTTATTTAATCTAGATTAGAGCAATTCATTCAATCCCACGCTTTTTTATCTTCCAAGCTTTTTCTTAATAAAGTTCCAGTCTTCTTTTAGTTTGTTATAGAAACGTATACAATTACCCTTTTATAGAATTTACAACATTTTTAACTTTTTGTTTGAGTTGCAATGATTTTTTTCCTTAAAAGTATAAGTATTTTCAAATATTTATACGAAATGAAGTATACCGTTTAATTATCTTAAATTGCTTTAAACTTAAATTTTCGTGGTTTATTAACATATTGACTATTTGAACGGGTACATATCACGATGGCGATTTTTAATTTTTTGAAATGGATCGTGGTCACGACGACGTCGTGACCACGATCCATGCAACTGGGTCGAAATATCGGCAAAATTAAAAATTAAAAATCGCCATCGTGATATGTATCCGTTCAAATAGTCAATATCTTAAATTGCGTTAACAAATATTGTAAAATATAACTAACAAAATGAAATCAATAAACCATCTGTATCTACATGTATTACAATAGATATAAATAATATAAACGACGTTATCGCAACCGCATCCGTTCATAAAAACATAATACAGAAAAAAATTGATTGTTTGTTTGTTCTTGATAAACTTATAAGTATTGAATTGATTTTAACAAAAAGAAAAATCTATTATTTTGAAGCAATATAGATTACTTTATATAAAAATCAATTTCTATTAGTTAATCTCTCTAAAACTCGAGAACAGCTGGACTGATTGGTTAATTTTGATTTAAATTATTTGTGGAAGTCCAGGAAGGGTTTAAATGGCAAGTAAATATGAAAAAGAAGTTTGGAATATATTATTATTTTGGATTTATGGCTTTTTCCTGTGCCACACTGGCACAATTTACTTCGCCAGTGTCACGTAGAAGTAGAAGACGCACGTATAAGGACTTTTGATAAACGAATCTTTTGTTTATAAATATTTTTAATTAACGTGAAAAAAAGGGGTAAATCAATATATAAAACGGAAATCAATATATAAAAAATAAAAAAAAAATCGATTGTGATAAAAAACGAAAATTTCATAAAAAATATTACTAGGAGCCGGTGTGTGTGTAAACGTCGCGCCGAACCGAGCGTTCGTTGATCCGAGCGTCAGCTAAGTTTTGATTTTGTGTTGTTGGTTTTTTAGTAATACATTTTCTTTGAACTTTCATTTCATTTAGCTGTACTAAAATGATGGAGTGTAAATAATGGTAATAAAATGTTAAGTAAATGAAACGGTAGATATATAAATAAAAATCAACTGACGCTTGGGTCAACGCACGCACGGGCGTGTCATATTTTAAAACGTTTTACCGACTAAATTGAACGAAAGTGCCTTGATCTCACCCTCAATTTAGTCGTTTCTTGTGCACTCACACAGGCAGCTGCCACGTGCGGTTCTTGACCCGAGCGTCAGCTGATTGTTTAATTGTTGGTTTTTGTTTTGTAAAGTAATGTGTTTTTATGAAAATATAGTTTGATTTAGATGTACTATGAGAGTGCGTAAATAATGCTAACAAAACGTTCAATCAGGATCGATTTTTTCCACCTCGTCATCAAAGGTATCATTATCGTCTTCGTATCCTAACACCTTGTATAGATATTTATATATCACTTTATAGAGGACTTTTAATAAATCATTTACTTGAATCACACCCGGTAACAATGTGCTTTTTATAGCTAAAGTGATTAACCATTGCGGAAGTGTTCTAGGTTAAGGTAGATGCGTAATAATACTACTCATTGTACGCCTTAAAAATGTACAAAAAGGTGGTCTTATCGCTTACCAGCGATATCTTCAAGACAACTTTAAGACTTTGTGCAAAAGTAGATGAGTTGAACATAAAGAGATCAGACATTCTGATAATAAATAGATTACATATATAATAGTATATACAGGGTTATTGGTAATTCGTTGCATTTCCGTTAGGAAGTTATTGTATATATTTCCTGTACTGTTTATGGTGTACGATAACGTGTAATCTCTCTCCTTATCTCTATAGATATACATAGCTGTTTCTCGCGATGTCACCCTCGTAATTCCACTAAAAAAATAGCTTAAGTTACTTGTTATAAAGTCGCGTCAAAATCGGTCCAGTCGTCTTCCGACCGACACACAAATACAAATATTCAAAAGTGATTTTTTAATACCAGTACTAGATGTAAATTACAAACAGACACTCAAATTTTATTAAATAATGCTAAATAATAATACAGTGTAAGGGTTAAGTAATGGAGAATAGTAATTCGCAATCACTAAGAACTCATTAACCTCCAATCCATATTCGACCTTAACATTAATACAGAAACGTGCAATAAAAAACTAAATATTTAACTAGAAAACAATTGAGTCCAATATAAATAATAGTGTATTTCCCATTGACAACAATTCGCGTGTCAAGAAAGGTTTAACCGGTAAAATTTAACAAAAATGTTCGTAATACACACAAATATCTTAAAACTCGTTAAATATGTAACAGACATTTATGTAAACTATAGATAACATGTTACTTCAATTGAAATAAGTCGCGTTACTAGATGATTATGGCTGAATTGAATTAAGGTAAGGTAAGTAGCAGCCCTTTAACGTCCCACTGCTGGGTACAGGCCTCCTCACTCCGAGGAGCGAGGGTTTTTAGAGCATAGACCCACCACGCTGCTCCACTGCGGATTGGCAGGTATAATACACAAGTGCACTTTCTATTCCTTCACTCTCATATTCCGATGTGTCGGGAATCCGACACAACCGAAGAGATCAGGCGCAGGACCGACGGCTTAACGTGCTCTCCGAGGCACGGGGGTGGATCACACCGCCAACTTCCCAACTTCGGGCAAATATTGATAAAATCTAATTAGAAAACTCAATATTGAATTTTGAATTGGCCCGACCCGGGACTCGAACCCAGGACCTCACGTCTGTAGTCGAACATGCTAACCACTAGACCAATGAGGCAGTGAATTGAATTGAAAACACATAATTCTTGATTATTCGCATTAGTCGTTTCAATTATAATTTGTAATTGAAATGTAAATACTATAAAGAAATGATTTAAAACTAAAATATTTAAGAAGACTAAAGTTGGGGCAAATAAAGACAATATATTATTTTCCATTAACACAATTCGCTTGTTTAGCGTATTACAGCTGAAAAATACTTGATATTTGACTGTTCATTTAATTATAGTTGAAACATATTAGGAACAAATCATTTAAAACTCGTTGTCCAATTGGCTGTTCATGCTGGAGTGTTGGTGCCAACACTTATGTATGGCAGTGAAAGTTGGGTATGGCAGAAAAATCACAAAAGTAAAATAAATGCGGTAGAGATGAGAGCGACACAGTAAGAAATAGTAAGATAAGAGAACGTTGTGGTATAAAAGAAGACGTAGTGACTAAAATTGAGAAAGGTATGCTTAGATGGTTTGGCCATGTAGAGAGAATGAGTGAAAGGAGACTGACAAAAAGGATTTATGAGTCAAGAGTGAATGCGAAAGTTGGAAGGGGAAGACCAATGCAAACGTTTCTGGACCAAATTCAGGAGATATTAAATAACGGCCAGGTCAAGAGTACTCTAAACCGACGAACCTGTATGAAAGGTTTAATGAGAATGAAAGAAGCGAAGGAGATATGCAAGGATCGTGGCAAGTGGAAGGATGTTGTCTCTGCCTACCCTTATGAGGATGAGGCGTGATCCTATGTATGTATTTGTTTAAATATAGACAATATCTTATTTCCCATTAATAATATTCCCGTAACTAGAAGAATAAGACTGGAAAACACTTGATATTTGGTTGGTTGTTAAAAATAATTATTATAGCAACGTCTAAAATACAAACAAATAACTCAAAAGTCGTTAAATATGTAACGTGGCAATAACTTTATTTCGCAGTGGCACAAGTTCAGTTTTTATAGCATCGTAACTGATCAAAACACTTGATTTTTGATACTTATATGTCGAACAAATCACTTAAAAACTCGTTAACTATTTAACTAGACAACATTTCTTTAAATATAGACAATACCTTATTTCCAATTAACAATATTCGCGCGTCTAGAAGAATACAACTTGGAAAACCTTTGATATTTGATTGTTTGTGAAAATTAATTTTTATAGCAACCTTTTAAGATACTAAGAAATAACTCAAAACTCGTTAAATGCTCGTATGTAACTTGGCAATAACCTTACATCCCACTGGTAGAACTTTGGTTTTTAGATCAATATAATTGATAAGACACTTGAATTTTTACTGTTTTGATAGGAAACATTAATATGACGAACAAATTACTTAAAAGTCCTTAGATACTTAACTAGACAACAATGGATTTAAATATAGACAATACCTGATATTCCATTAACAATACTCGCGTGTTCAGAAGAATATAACTGGAAGACATTTGATATTTCATTGTTTGTTAAAGTTAATTATTATAGCAATGTACATAATACAAACAAATACCTTAAAATTCGTTAAATATTTAACTTGTTTTTAACTCTATTTCCCATTGGCACAATTTGCGTTTTTATAGCATTGCAACTGATCAAAACAATTGTTTTTTGATACTCCTATGACGAACAAATCACTTAAAACTCGTTAAATATTTAATTAAACAACACTTGTTTTAAATATAAACAATACCTGCTTTCCCATTAACAATAATAGCGTGTTCAGAAGAATATAACTGGAAAACACTTGATATTGGATTGTTTGTTGAAATTAATTATTATAACAACGTTTAAAATACAACAACTTATATCACATTTAAACAATTTATGTTTTTATAGCATTACAATTGATCGAAACACTTGATTTTTGATATTTATATGACGAACAAATCACTTAAAACTCGTTAAACATATGGATCACTAGGTTTAAATATAGACAATACTTTATTTCTATGGACACAATTTGCGTGTCTAGAACTGGAGAGGTTTAACAGTTCGTTTAATTTAGTAATACGTTATGGGTTAGTGGGTCAAGTTGATGCGTTGCCTTGGAGACATCCACGTTAGATATATGCTCCCATATGGGTTATAGAATAATCAGATATTTAAGGGAAACAAACATGGTAACCATAAAAATATGTGTATGTATATAAAAATATGCGATTTACAATATGGGTCCAAGAGAGTCGCTAAGAAACAAATTCAAGGCAGTTAACATAATGACAGTTCACTGCGTATACATATTAGAAAACTTGTTGTACGTACACAAAAACATTGACTCTTTTAATAAAAAGAGTGAATGTATATCATATAACTTACGAAACAAAAACAAACTTGTTGTAAATTCTAGTAGGCTGCATAAAATTAACAACTCATTTAAGGGTAACTGTATACGTTTCTATAATAAACTCCCACAAGACGTTTTAGAAATGTCAATTAATAAATTCAAAGTCTTTGTTAAAAGAAAGTTGATAGAAAAATCGTATTATAAGTTGCAAGAGTACTTAGACGATAGAAACGCGTGGGAGTGAACGAACTGCTCTAATTTGAATTGAAATATATTAAACTAATATGATATTGTAATGATGATGATAAAAAAAAAACAAAATACCCGACTGAGTTTGTTGTGGGCTCTTCTCGGATCAGGGCGCGAAGGAACCCTCGTAACTTTAGATTTTAAGTCGTTCTGGAGTATCATCATCAGACGTACATTAGAATTAGAGTGTGGAAAAGAAAAGAAAAGAACAATAAATTTGACTATTCAAAAGTGCTGTAATATGCCTATTTGAATAAAGATATTTTGATTTGATTTGATTTGAATATTGACTCATCATTTTCTTGCTCTTATTTCACTAGGTGGAGTCGGCACAGCATGTTTCCTTTCGCCACTCTATCCGCTGTCATTTCTACATCCACACCCCTTACACACATATCCTCTTTCACACAGTTCATCCACATATTTTTTGGTTGCCCTCTCCCAGCCCTGCCGCATTCCATCGTATCTAGGACCCTCTTGCATACATGGCTATCCTCCCTTCTCATGACATGTCCATACCAGGATACCCTTCCACTCCTTAACTTCTCGGTCACTGGTCACTTTCACACTTCCTCTAATAGACTATTACAAGAAAAAACGTGATTGCAGCTTTTATAACGTAAGAAATAATAAAATTAACAATTAATTTAACGGTAACTGTATACGTTTCTATAATAAACACCCAGAGGATATTCTGGAGATGTCTTTTAATAAATTTGAGAGCTTTTGTTAAAAGAAAGTTATACGAAAAAACATACTATAAATTGTAGTATTACTTTGATGATAAAAAACGTGCATAAAGGCAATTAAAAATTATATTGATGACGACAAAAAACGATACCCGGCTGGGTTTGTTGGGGGTCTCCTCAGGAAAATTAAAAATTCATTTATTTCAAGTAGGTGAGTGTGGGAGTGAGAGATTGAGCGAGTGACTGATTAAGCATGTGAGTGAATTAAAGAATGAATTCGTGAGCGAGTTTTCGGCCATCACAAGACATCGGCCGTCATGTTCGGCCGCCACACGCCGCAGTGTCAGTTAAACATCAGGGGGCAGGACGTGGAGTGGCAGACCACAGTACGCTACTTGGGGTGCCGCATTGACCGCGGGCTGCGCCTGACAGACACGGTGACTCACGCCGTGGGCCAGGCTGCGGCAGTCCGGTCGATGCTATGGCCGCTCTTTACCTCAACTCTCCCAACAAAACGAAGCTGAAGGCCTACGTCCGCTCCAGACTGACATATGCAGCCCCTGCCTGGTACTCCTTCTGCTCAGGGTACCAAAGGCAAAGGCTGCAGATCCAGCAGAACAAGAGCCTACGTATGATAGTAGGAGCTCCGAGGTACGTCAGGAATGACGTAATACACCGCGACACCAGGACGTCCACTGTGGAGGTGTTAGTCCGCCAGCTGGCAAGGAGAATGTTCCGCCTAGCTACCCATCAGACGTGGGTGATGACGGCACAGACGTCGCGCCGGCAGTGGCTACACCCGGATTGACCTCAGTAGACTAAACCTGGATGGGCCCGCTGGCGTCGTCGGCGGGACCCAGCCCGATTGCAACTACGGGTAAAAATAAATTACCGAGCATCCGCGCGATGCTCGAGGCTTAGCCCGGGTAATGGGCCAAAAGCCCCGAGGCCCGTAATCCTCAATGCAAGTTGAGACGTACCCGAGAGCGTGAGCGAGTAAGGGTATATGGATGCTGCGTAGGGGTGTGCGAATATCATTCGAATCGAATCGAATATCAATATTTAATTCTAATTCGCGAATTAACAAAATATCTGTGGATTTTCAATTGTTTTTATTTAATATTCGAACGAATTATATATTTATCGTTTAAAAATCAATTACCCAGAGAAGGCAATTGCTCATTATCAATATATGTTCATCTCTGTCGGTACCATAAAAAATCTAGACGATAATATTGGCAAAAGGTCCAAGAAAACTTTCACCATGGACCCAATTTCGTTTAATATATTTCTGCAACAAAGTAGTCGAAAGAACGACAAGTAACGTCAGCCCGCACTGGAACTTATTCGAGTTGAACATATCTTCAGGTCCCCCCCCCCCACCCTAAACTATATTTTACTTCAGAAGACTAATACCACCACTAACCGTTTTTAAACGTGTGTTTTGTATCATTTAAGCGATAAATAATTTAAACTAAGTGTTCAATAAAAGTAATTATGATATACAAAAATTAGTAGCAAATGTTCTAATATTATATTTTTTAGAATACTGTATTTGCTACGATGTAATTCCTGTTATAACATTCGATACTGTTGTGACAATCGAAATATCACTAATAATTTAATAGTTTACTAATAATTCGGGTAAAAATCGAATTATAGGTTAAAAAAAAGCTCGAATTTTTTCGAATTATTCCGAAACTCTGGAATTATTCGAATTTTAATCTCGAATCGAATATTAAAATTCGATCAGGAATAAATTAATAAGTGAATCTGAAGTAAACGTGATGCAATGCAGCAACAAACGTAAGCTCATTGCTATTTGATTACAGACACTTATATTTTCTGCCATAAACCGCACCCTTACTGTAAGCCGTTGAGGAGATCCATTGATCTTCATATTTAACTACGACTAGCACTTGACCATACCGAAGTTACGGTAGGCAACTCAAATATCTGGATAGCCTATAGAAGATTCTGTCGAGTATCGTTCATTTGCTCCTAAGAATTGAAGAGTTCCGTCACTTTGTCATGGATTCCATCATCAGAATCTTACCAAACTATCACAAAACAACCCTTGAAGTATATCCTTTCCAATTAAAAAAGAATAATCGAAATCGGTTGGCGTGATCTTGAGTTATTCGTCCATTTGTCGCGCACATGCTTAATGCAAATTTAACACTTATCCGGTTTTCTCATGGATGCCATCATCAGAACTGGATTTAAAAAAATGAGACCCAATGACGAGCACTACCTTTCATTTAAAAAAAAATGATCAAGATCGGTCCACCCAATCGGGAGATATGAGGTAACAAACATGAAAAAAATACAGATGAATTGATAACCTCCTCCTATTTTTAAAGATGATTAAAAAACAAGCTTGCAATTCTATATTTTAGAGTGAAGAAGGTTCAGAAATAATTTGTCGGGTTGAGCATACTTATTTTAATAAGTTTTATATTTGCCTCAACTTAATTTTAAACAGTATATCTAAACATACTTTTACAAAAGGCATATTATTATGTTGAAGATTATTTAAGCGATAGACATGTTTGGACTTGATTCCAGTTGCTCACAGAAGCAGTATACGAGGTATGACAATTAAGTAATGAGACTGATTTTATTGCCGCGCTTGTGGTAAACCCGTGACCTTGAAATTCTCTTTCTCTTTTTCCGTCATCCCTCCCCTCTCCATTGATATGTGTACCATCGCTCTAGCTTGTTTAGTTCGCCTGCTGCGTCAAGTTGAGTAGACGTGTGTTTGTAGTGCTCGTCACGAAAATGGAAAAACAAATTCGGAAACGTACGCTAAATTTTTTTATGGAATCAGCCTCATTACTTAATTGTTATACCTCGTATAACACATTGTAACATACAAAGCTATCTTTAAATGAGTAACCGTTGAGTTTCTTTCAGTTTTCTTCTTTTTTTTTCTTTGATTTTGGTTATTCTGAACCTAGTAGAAATTCCCTGGTCATATTACAACTGGATTTTACCACGTTTAAACATGACATATGATTTATTTCACTTCCGCAATAAAGAATTTAAATAAACTAGTATTATTTTAACGTAAATCCCACATTCTTATGTTGATTAAAAAAATGTATATACCCGCATACTTATGAGGGAAAAATTTGGAATTAAATTATAAGTTTAAACTAATTTTGGTATTTCCTCGTACTGTAATTAAAGTCAAAATATTTTACCTTATTGTGTCTGCGACTTCGCATATAATATACGTGTAAAGTTTAATTTTATTTCTGACTAGCGGCCCGTCCCGGCTTCGCACGGGTAGACAAATAGGTACACATATTTAAGTTATAAGCATGATAATTAAAACGACGACCCCCTCTCTCCCGCACTGCCCCTCTCTCGTCGAGTTAGTTACTCGATGCGCAGCGTGGCGGCCGCGGCCGGCATGTATTTTTATTTTAATTTCATGATATCTTTTGAATGGAATACCCGATTTTAATAATTCAAAAAGTATTCATCAGGTATTGAGACAGATTTGAATATTAAATTATTTATTTGGATAAAAATTTATAATTGGTATGTATAACACGGTCTGATTTTGATCGGCATTTCTATCAATTTGTTAAATGTAAAAAAGTAGTTATAGTGACGTAACGTAAATAGTTAGACATATAGTCTCGCGAAGTTTTTTGTAGATATTGATATATTCTATAATATTATCGAACATTTTTTTGTCCTATCATTATTACTCTTCTCAGCGTATGCGATGAAAAACATTTTATGGCTATTTTTTACACCTTCGGTTGGTTTTAATAGGAATTTCTAAAGATTTCTTTAGTAATCTAGTCCTAAATATAGCCTATGTTACTCAGTGATAATGCAGCTTTCTAATGAAAAAGAATTATTAAAATCGTTCCAGTACCTTTTGAGTTTATTCGTTACATGCAAAAGTACAAATCATTCCTCTTTATAATATTAGTGTAGATATTATACTTATAGATATGCCGTTTGAAAAGCCTGATAGTATTGTTGATAATAACATTATTAACGATTTGATATTTAATTACTTTCTTACACAAAATTTCATCATTTTTTTCGCTTGGGAATTTTTTTCTGAAATGATACTCCTTTAGGCGAATGAGGGTAAAGATTTTACGGATGAAATGCGTGATTAGCGTAACGAAGATGTGCAGCTTTTTTATCATAATTCCTTTGAAGGTTAGGTAGTTTTAATAATTACAAATAACATTACATAAAATAAAATTTTCAACTGAAAAACAAATTTAATTAGCTAAAACCACGTGGCATTTTTATTTACAATTCGTCATTTGAGATTTCAATAAATTATTTGTATTCATTTTCGACACTTAATTCTTTCTTTATTCCCTCCCTAAGTCTCGGAAATCTAATGTTTTAGATTTGTAAAAATGTAACCGAAACTTAAAAATTGGTTTACCAAAGAGGTTTCACTTTTATTTTTCAATTGTTTTGAAATTTGACAGTGACAGCCAATAATTTGTGATCTGTAATGTTTAAAAATTTTGGCGGGAATCTAGACGTAGAGGTCGCGATATTTTTTCGGTCAAGTTTTTACTATATTTTTTACTGAAGTGAAACATTTTGCAATTATTATTCAGCGTTTTTTATTTTTCGTTTCTCAGATAGAACTAATTAAATATACAACGACTATTTATTTTCTTCCGCGACATTGACAATCGACAACAGTCTTTTGACGTATCTTTTTAACACAGATTATATTTTCGTTCTAAGACTAAGTACTAAAGCATGACACATACTGACAATTACTTTCGCAATTTATATTATTAGTATATATTACAAGAAGCCGTGGTTAATCACTTCCTTGTAATTTGCCAAGACATTTAATTTTCTTATGGTCTGAAGGAAAATCAATACTTCATCCATAATTTTTTGGTAATACCATATTATTTGTTATAACAAAAGGCCGTTGTATAAGTCATCTTGGAAAAGGACTTAAAATTGAAACAGAAACCCGATATTACGAAGATGGTTTTAGACCATTAAAACTTGATAACTTATCATGAAATACCTTGCTCTTCACTGTATCACTGGCACAGCACTTGATCCAATAGGAATTTAGTAAAATCCGTTCTCAATGAGCCAAATTCCAACTCAATCCAGTAATTTTGGAGGTCTCGTAATGAGTGAGTAGTAAGTAAGGTAAGTAGCAGCCCATTAACGTCCCACTACTGGGCACAGGCCTCCTCACTCATATGAGAGAGGGTTTTTAGAGCATAGACTCGTGACGAGAATCTGACACGATCGGAGAGAGATCAGGCCCAGGACCGAGCAGCGCCCACCGAGGCACGGTTGTGGATCACACCGCCGGCTTCTCAACATCGGGCAAGTATTGAGAAAATTTTAATAGAAAACTCAATATTGATTTTTGAATTGACCCGACCGTACTCGGACCCAGGACCTCATTTCTGTAGTCGAACATGCTGACCACTAGAACAATGAGGCAGTTATTGCACTGAGTATTGCACCTACAATACTTGCCAGTGAGAGGTCGGTGCCGATCAGCGACGTCATAATGAGTCGCTGAAAACCCCCAGGCTGCAACCATGTGGTGGGCTGTGTCAAGAGGCACTACCCTCGTGACAGTTGGCCGACACAGCCAACAGTTTGATAGAGGTATTTGGCGAAGCAACCATAATTGGTAAGGACCTGTTCCAACCTGTAGGAGAGAGATCTTTGCTCACTGTCCAGCCACTTGTCTAGATGAGGGCGAATCGCATCTACTATGGCCACGCCCGCCACTGAGAACCCGAGATCCTCCTTCCATCTTTGAGTCAAGGCTGTATTAGCTAGAACCCTGACCATCCTTACTTCGTCAGTTTCTGGTGATTCCCCTTTCTCGCAGCTACTCTGCACTGGTAAGCAGCCGTGAGAACTTCCGCCCCGAGCTTCCATGGGGTATCTCTTGCCAAAAACTAGCTAAGCTATATATATATATATATATATGCAAATTTGGCCATATCCCTTCGGGGTCAGACGTCGATTTCGAATAGAATACGATATTTTTGTACGATATCTTTTCATAATTTGGATTATTAATGATAATTTACAGTTGAGAACCACATCAGTCCCGACGACTTGAAGGAGTTTGTAAAATGGGCTCAAAAAAATACAACGAGAAATACAACATTATCTACAGATGATACCAGATATGGAGTTTACGAGGTAAGGAGTTTTGTTTATTGTTATTTTCTTATAGCATTGTATATATATACAGGGTTATTGCTCATTTAACATATTCCCGTTAGGAGGTGATAGGGACGACTATTTGAGATAATCTAAGTCCCATCAGCCAATTTTGAGTTATTATATTTTTTAGGTATTTTCTAAAAAAGTCAAAATTGTAACTTCAAAACTTTATTACAGAAAAAAAATGAAATTTATTACTAAGTGTTTGTGTACACGTGAGTTTATTGACTTCCGTTAAGACAGGCAGACTTCCGGCGGAGATGTTAGAGAGAGGGGCAGTGGGTAGTTAAAAAGGGATACGTATCCAGACAGGGTTTTTGTCTATTGTTATCTGCTATACTGTTAACTAGTGTAATATAGTAAAATAAAAATTAATATTAACTCGTCGAGTGTTTCGGTTGTCCTCTTTGTAACAAAGTTTTTATTCTAATTATGAAAAAAGCTACTCAAATTTTACTTATGCATAATGCATATGGGAGTTTAAATTATTGCTTCAATATTCCTCCCTATCACTTCCTAACGGGAATACGTTGCATTACCAATAACTCTGTATATATATAAAATTGGCAGGTTATGTTATAAAATTTAAATCATTATTAGCCAAAGAAGTTTGGCTACCTCCAACCAAACATTTACACACACCAATTATTTAACGTGGAATGTTTTATTATAATACAAAGGGTAAGCAGAGACCAGGTCCTTCCACTTGCCACGATCCTTGCATATCACATTCGCATCTTCCATTCTCGTCAAACCTTTCATACAACATTCATTCTCTCTACGTGCCCAAACCATCTAAGCATATCTTTCTCAATTTGAATCGCTACATCTTCTTTTATACCACAACGTTCTCTTGTCACACTATTTTTTACTTTGTTTCTCAGCTTCAATCCACTTATTCTTCACAACTCTCTCTTTTCTACAACATTTATTTTACTTTTACTCTTCTTCTGCCATACCCACCACAGTACAAAAGTGTTGGCATCAACACTCCTGCATGCACAGCCAGTCTGGTCCTTTGAGACACCCTCTGGCTATTCATAAAAGCGTGAGCATTATTTACATATTCCCTGCATTCACTCTCCTTTCAATATCACTTTCACATTTTACATCTTTTGTAAATTTAGATCCCATTTATACAAATTCTTTCACCTCTTCCACTTGTTCCCCATCTATCAAAATATTGCCATTCATCATAGATTCATCTCTGTCAAAAAGCACTTTCGTTTTCAAAGCTTCATTCCTACTATTTACCATCTCCTGTAGCTCATTAGCAGATGATGCAAGTATTACTTGATCATCAGCGTAGCGTAAATAATTGATGAGTAATTCACTTATTCTTAATCCACACATACTTTCTTTTAAATCTGTCAAACATTTATCTATGAATAGGTTGAACAGCCGTGGTGACGCAACACATCCCTGTCGAACACCTCGTTCGACAGAAAACCATTCTTTAACTTGGTTTCCTTATTATTTGGGGATGGGGTCACACCACATGCGAGTAGTTATATAATTTTCTTTGTGCGAATAATTAAGGATTAAAAAGGTGCTTTTTTTCAGGATACCACAGTTCTCCCAGTACCAGATACAGTAGATTGTTTTGGATTAGGAACATTGACGAGAACTCTTTTATTTAATATGCGTCCGGGATCATCTGATGAAATTAATACTCATTTTCATTTCTCTTCACGCAGAAACCCTAACAGAGTTCAGGTATCTTTTATTTATCTATATCTGTATCAATTAATTGCTGTTCGTTAGTTTGATTTTAAATTATTTGTGGAAGTTCAGGGAAGGTTTAAAAGGAGTGTAAATATGAAAAAAAATGCTTGGAATATAGTATCTGATGCGAGCTATGGGCTCAGCCATATTGATCTTGGCTGCTCTATCGATTGCCTTTCACTTTATTCTCACTGCCCCCCAAACTTTAGAGGCTTTAAATGCATTTATGGGCAGTTCTTTCGATATAAAGCTTTTACGAGAAAACTGGTAATAGAAATAGTCAAGAGCTTGAGAAAGGACATTTTATTATACTATTTTTTTAGGTATTTCCCGGCTCACAGTTTGGCTTAGAATGGGTTGACTTTAAGCCAGAGAGAAAGACTGTTATGATCGTTCATGGCTTCATGAGCCACAGTAACGCGTCCTGGGTTCGAGATATGACCAGTGCATTTCTGGAATGGGTGGGTATATATTTTTCATAATACTTTTATGCAAAGTTCGTACTTTCGACGTTATTTTGAGTGACTAAAGTGCCACATTGCTTTCCGTTTAAATGAATGCGTAATTTAGTGCGCATGCCTCAGATTTGCGACGCATGCGCGTGTCATGAATGAGAAATAATTAGTAATATGCTCATATTTTCACAATAAAAGTCAATAACTAAAGTAAAGTATTCTATATTTCCACTAAACTTAATAAACTTTCCTGTCAACTGAATTTACCACCGGTTCGGAATGTAGGTATCTACAGAGAAGAATCCGGCAAGAAACTCAATAGTTACTCTTTTCTATTAATGTTATTATAAACATACCAATACAATTGCATCATTAATATCCATTAAAATTAAATATACACACATGCATACAAAGCATCACGCCTCATTCCCATAGGAGTAGAAAGAGACCACGTCCTTCCACATTTCATTCTCATTAAGCCTTTCATACAAGTTCGTCGGTTTAGAGTACTAAATATATTTATATATATCCCTTAAATGGATTTGGTCAAGGAGTTCCCCTCGGTCTTCCCCTTCCAACTTTCCCATTCGCTCTTGACTCATAAATCCTTTTAGTCAGTAATCTTTCATTTATTCTCTCCTCATGCTTAACTCATCTAAGCATACCTTTCTCAATTTTAGTCACTACATCTTTTATATCAAAACGTTATCACACTATTTCTTACTTTGTCACTCAATTTTAATCCACTCATACTTCTCAACGCTCTCATCTCTACCGCATTTACTTTTGTGCTTCTTCTGCCATACCCAGCTTTCACTACCATACATAAGTGTTGGCACCAACACTCCTCCATGCACAGCCAGTCTGGCCCTTTAAGACACCATCTGGCTATTCATAAAGGCGTACAGAGCACCATTTACCATGTTCCCTGCATTGACTCTCCTTTCTATATCACTTTCACATGTTCCATCTCTTGTAAATTGAGATCCCAAGTATATAAATTCGTTCACCTCTTCCTTTTGCCCTCCATCTATCAAAATATTGCCATCCGTCATAAAATCATCGCTTTCAAAAAGCATAACTTTCGTTTTGTTTACATTTTCTTTCATTCCTTTCCTTTTCTAAGCTTCATTCATGATATTTACTGTAAAAAACACAATTATCATTATGACATATTAATCGGACAAAGGTTTTAAATTAGGGAAATATACTTAGCTTTGTATCGCAGAGCAGCCCGATTTACCGACACAAATAACTGGTAGCTAACGTTGATTAAAAACTGAGAATTGAACTGAATTTCTACTATACATATCTATTAGATAAACATCAATGAGGGTGTTTGCCGGCAAATACTTACAATTAATATATAATATAATTTTTTAATAGTTACAATTAATATAATTTAAGTAATTCTAATCATTTATGAAACAATACAACGATTATAGCAAATGTGCTTCAATTACAATGCTTATAAATCCACCAAAGGCTTTCCCCTTTGTTTCTAAGAATACGATTTAATCAAGTGACGAACCGTATCCTTTATTTAAATATTATTTTATTTTACACGCCCTTGTTTTTTATGTCAAACTATTTCGCAATTTATTTAAAATATTTCAATAAGTTTCGCAGATTTATTATGTTTTTGCATATCTAAACTTATTTTTAGGATATTTGAAAGCGTTGATGAGATGAGATTGAGATGAGAGCTTTGAGAAGTATGAGTGGAGTAAAACTGAGTGACAGAGTAAGAAATAGTGGAATAAGAGAACGTTGTGGTATAAAAGAAGATGTAGTGACTGAAATTGAAAAAGGTATGCTTAGATGGTTTGGGTATGTAGAGAGAATGAATGAAAGGAGACTGGAGCAAATCCAGGACATTTTAAATAAGAGACAGGTCAAGAGTACTCTAAACCGACGAACTTGTATGAAAGGTTTAATGAGAATGAAAGAGGCGAAGGAGCTATGCAAGGATCGTGGCAAGTGGAAGGACGTAGTCTCTGCCTACCCCCATGGGGATGAGGCGTGATGCTATTTATGTATGTATGTGTTTGAAAGTTGTCATGAATAAATGAGTAAACAACTCGTAGCTTGGTTGTTGGTCGCTTTCGATTCAATATCTAACTTGATTTCATATTAATTGAAACATTATTATACACATTTTTACACAACCTTTGACCCCAGTCTGATGAAAATGATACGCTCCACGGGATGAAAGTATGGCATTGTCACCCGCGTTTTTATCACAACAACAATTACCACGCGAGCGGCGATGTCATACTTTCAAACCTAGGTGCGCAATATATTATATCTCATCTTTGTATAGTGTGTATTTTTTTTAACACATAATAGGTACAAATATTTAAGTTATAAGCATGATAATTAAAACGACCACCCCCTTCTCCCGCATTGCCTCTCTCTCTCATCGAGTTAGTTACTCGATGCGCTGCGTGGTGGCCGCCGCCGGCATGTATTTTAATTTTAATTTCATGATATCTTTTGAATGGAACATCCGATTTCTATAATTCAAAAAGTAATCATCAGGTATTGAGACAGTCTTGAATATTACATTATTTATTTTGATCGGCATTTCTATCAATTTGTTAAATGTAAAAAAGTAGTGATAGTGACGTAACTACAATAGTTAGACATACGAGGTGTGTTCAAAAACTATCGCGAATTTTGAATTTTCGCGGGTTACGTATATTCGAATTTCGAATTTTTTGTGGCGTTATGTTGGTACTCATGTCTCTCACTTATGCCGACAAGCTCGGCCATTTTGAATGTTCATTTAATTGTTGACAGCTGCTTTGCTTGCACGTGTTTTGGATCGTCTTCGATTTTTACCTATTCAAAAAAATGGATCAAAGAACCTGTATCAAATTTTGTGTGAAAAACGAAATTAAGTGCGCGGATGCATTCCGAATGTTGACTGTGGCATACGGAGAAGCTACCTTGGACCGAAGCAACGTTTATCGGTGGTACAAAATGTTCTCAGAAGGCCGAGAAGATGTGAACGACGAAGAGCGTGCCGGACGCCCGAGCACTTCAACAACAGACGAAAAAATTAATGAAGTGGAGAAAATGGTATTGGCCAATCGTCGAATCACCGTTAGAGAAGTTGCTGAGGACCTAAACATATCGATTGGCTCGTGCCATTCGATTTTTATCAATGATTTGGGCATGAGACGGGTCGCCGCGAAATTCGTACCAAAATTGCTCAATTGTGACCAAAAACAGCATCGCATGAACATTGCTAATGAGATGTTAAACTCTGTCCGCGACGACCCAAATTTGCTCCAGAGGGTCATAACTGGTGACGAATCGTGGGTTTATGGTTATGACGTGGAAACCAAAGCTCAATCATCTCAATGGAAGCTGCCGCACGAACCAAGACCGAAAAAAGCGCGCCAAGTTCGATCGAATGTGAAAGTTTTGCTGACAGTTTTCTTTGATTGCAGGGGCGTGGTGCATCATGAGTTCTTGCCACAGGGAAGAACGGTCAATAAGGAATATTACCTGCAAGTTATGCGCAATTTGCGCGAAGCAATCCGCCAGAAACGCCCGGATTTGTGGAAGAACAAAAATTGGCTTTTGCACCACGATAACGCCCCTGCTCACACATCGTTGCTTGTGCGCGACTTTTTGGCCAAAAACAACACACTAATGATGCCGCAGCCACCGTATTCCCCAGATCTGGCCCCCTGTGACTTTTTCTTGTTCCCTAAACTGAAGAGGCCCATGAAAGGACGACGTTACTCTTCTCTTGACGAGATAAAGACGGCATCGAAGGAGGAGCTGAACAAGATAAAAAAAAATGATTTTTTGAAGTGCTTCGAAGATTGGAAAAACCGTTGGCACAAGTGTATAATATCTCATGGGGATTACTTTGAAGGGGACAAAATAGATATTCATGAATAAATAAATAATTTTTGAAAAAACACAAAATTCGCGATACTTTTTGAACACGCCTCGTATGGTCTCGCGAAGTTTTTGGTAGATATTGATATATTCTATAATAATGTCGAACATGTTTTGTCCTATCATTATTACTCTTCTCAGCGTATGCGATGAAAGACATTTTATGGCTAATTTTTTTACACCTTCGGTTTGTTTTAATAGGAATTCCTAAAGATTTCTATAGTAATCTAGTACTAAATATAGCCTATGTTACTCAGTGATAATGCAGCTTTCTTATGAAGAAAGAACTATTAAAATCGGTCCAGTACTTTTTGAGTTTATTCGCTACATACAAAAATACAAATATTTCCTCTTTATAATATTAGTGTAGATTAGATGCTGGAAAGCAAACATGTAGTAATCCGCAAATCGAATTCATCATAACAGAAAACTTTCCATAAAAAACAAAAACTATATAACTTCCCTATTTATTACAAAGTAGCAGTATAATTTAAACACTCTCTGAATTCAATTAAACTTTTTACTTTAACATTAACACTTTTATTAAAATTGTGCAATTCACTCTTCTTGCTGTATAAATGAATATTGTTAAGACTCCGTCATGTAAACTTAGTCCTGCTGTAACTATTATTTTATTTTTTAAATCGCTTCAGTAAATTTTAGCTTGATAAAAATAAAAACTGTAGAGGTATCATTGGTATCCTTGGTATATGAGCTTACTCACCAGTCGTAGGTCGTTATAAGGGTCGCTACAATCTGCTTTAGATTGTCGTCGTCATCGTCGCTTCAACCGATGGACGTCCACTGCTGGACATAGGTCTCACGTAATGACTGCCACAAGGCCCGACCCTCTTTATATCATCGGTCCACCTTGTGGGGGGTCTGACTACACTGCGCCGTCCGGTGCGGGGTCGCCACTCCAGCACCTTCGTCCCCCAACGTCCATCGGTCCTTCGGACTATGTGCCCCGCCCATTGCCACTTCAGGTTCGCGATTCGTAGGGCTATGTCGGTGACTTTGGTTCTACTACGGATCTCTTCATTTCGAATTCGATCACGTAGAGAAACTCCGAGCATAGCCCTCTCCATCGCACGCTGAGTGACTCTGAGCTTCCGCATGAGGCCCATAGAAGCTTTAGATTGACGTATTTAAATTCGTTATATCTTTTGAATGGAATATCTGATTTTAATAATTTAAAAAGTATTTTACAAGTAATGAAACATTTTTTAATAAAATTTAACAGGATAAGGATTAATATAGAGTTATGTATAATAATATGGTTTGATTATAGTGGACACTTTTATTAACTTTTAAAATGTAAAAAAGTAGTTATAGTGTCATAACTACAGTAGTTAGACATATGATATCCCAGACATTTTTGTAGATATTAATACATACTATAATATTGTAGAACATTTATTTGTTCTATCATCAACAGTTTCCGCAGTGCACGCGATAACAGATTTTTTGTTACCAATTTTTACACACCTTGGGTTACATTAATGCATTTTTATTAGGGATACCTATTTTTTTCGAGAAAGCAATATAGCCTATGTCGCTCAGTGAAAATGCAGCTTTCTAATGGTGAAAAAATTTTTGAAATCTGTCCAGTAGTTTTTGTGGGAAAACGTAACAAACATACATACAAAAACTCAAATGTTTCCTCTTTATAATTATAAAGTTTAGATATAACACAACGGTTAAACTAAAGGGGAAGATTTATAAGACGATCGTAAGACCTGTCATCCTGTATGGATCAGAGTGCTGGGCCACCAAAGGGGAGAATGAAAGGAAATTGCATGCAGCGGAGATGCGAATGTTGAGATGGATGTGTGGAGTGACAAAATTGGATAAGATTAAGAATGAGTATATTAGAGGAAGTGTGAAAGTAGCACCAGTGAACGAGAAGTTAAGGAGTGGAAGGTTAGCCTGGTATGGACATGTAATGAGAAGGGAGGATAGCCATGTATGTAAGAGGGTTCTAAATATGATGGTAAGCGGCAGGGCCGGGAGAGGGCGACCAAAAAAAGTGTGGATGAATTGTGTGAAAGAGGATATGTGTATTAAGGGTGTGAATGTAGAAATGACAGCGGATAGAGTGAAGTGGCGAAAGGAAACTTGCTGTGCCGACCCCACCGAGTGGGATAAGGGCAAGAAAACAACAACAACGGTACTGTATTAAACAATTAAATTAAATTATTTGTAATAATAATTACTTTAGAATGACGTGAACGTAATAGCAGTGGACTGGAGTAAGGGGGGTAATACATGGAAGTACTGGAGAGCAGTTGCAAACACGCGACGTGTTGGCTCTGATGTTACTGGGTAAGGTATACATTATCTTATATATCTATTAAAATATCCATTTTAATGAAATGTTATAAAAGGCAGTTTTGATCTAAATGAAATATACAACGTATATAATGTATTTAATTGTATAAGGAATATTACTGTATTGTTTAAAAAAGAATGTGGTTTATAAGAAGATGTAGTCACTAAAATTGAGAAAGGTATGCTTATATGGTTTGGGCATGTAGAGAGAATAAATCAAAAGAGACTAACAAAAAGGATTTATGAGTTGAGAGTGAATGCGAAAGTTGGAAGGGGAAGACCAAGGCGAACGTTCCTGGACCAAATCCAGGACATTTTAATTAAGGGCCAGGTCAAGATTACTCTAAACAGACGAACTTGTATGAAAGGTTTAATGAGAATGAAAGAAGCGAAGGAGCTATGCAAGGATCGTGGCAAGTGGAAGGATGTTGTCTCTGCCTACCCCTATGGGAATGAGGCGTGATGCTATGTATGTATGTAGGTTAGCGCTTGAATGTGATCACACTTGATGGTAAGTGATGATACAGTCTTATGATGGAAGCGCGCTAATTTGGTAAGAGTCAATTTACCTGTTATGGTTTCTATGCAGCATCGTAACGGAACAATTCAATTGTTTGTTACGTCTTTGCTAGTATGGTAGTTAATAGCCACGGCCGAAGTCTAAATGGATAAAATAGCTTGGTAATTTTTTAATTGAATTACCACTAGTCTTTTTAAGCCTGGTTAAATGAGATTTGATTTCTAGGATTTATTCGATGTTTACCTTTCTAATTGGGACTCTGTAACTCAATTCCCTCTAGAAATATATACATAGCATCACACCTTATTCCCATAGGAGTAGGCAGAGAACACGTCTTTCCACTTGCCACCATCCTTGCATATCTCCTTCGCTTCTTCCATTCTCATTATTTAAAATGTCCTGGGTTTGGGCCTGGAACGTTCGTCTTGGTCTTCCCCTTTTAACTTTCCCATTCACTCTTAACTCATAAAGCCTTTTTCTTAATCTCTTTTGATTCATTCTCTCTACGTGCCCAAACCATCTAAGCATACCTGTCTCAATTTTAGTCACTACATCTTCTTTTATACCACCACTCTATAAATAAGACATACCAATCGGGCTGGGAAAAGTTTTGACACTTTTTTTACTGTTTAGAATAATTAAAATGTCTTTCGCACACGCTTTGTTTGTCGATACTATCTCAGGTTTTGACCTAAACACAAGGGTACAAAATGCCCAAACGTAAATATAAAACGTTATCAGTATCTGAAAGAACTTCTATTTCTGTTCTATCAGATTATGATTGTGGAAAGTCGTAGGATGAAGTGATAAAGGAAAACCCAAAAGACTACGACCAGCAGAGTATCCTGAAGTTGAAAAGTGTTTCTCGGCATAGATAAATCGTATCGGTTCGGACACCAACACGTCCCAAGGTCGTACAGGAGTGCTGTAAAAGGTACCGAGAGCGCGGGTTCGATACGCATTCTTAGTGACTGTGTCGGGGTTCGGACCGTTGTCTTTGTGATAACCAGTACTGTTATAATAATAAATCCGACATATTTAGATAGCGTTTGCGATTTAGGCGCACTAAAATATGTTAGTTGTTACATCATGCTAGAAGTCTTTGAATATATAAGCTTTTTTAAACTATAATATGTATATGTTATACATATAAGCCTTCTTCGTGAATCACCACTCTATCTATTGCTAAAAACTGCATTAAAATCAGTTGAATAGTTTAAAAGATGATGTACAACTTTTATAGGTTTATGAAACAACTGATAGCAGCTACAGGGGCTAGAGTGAAAGACTTTCACTTCGTGGGTCACAGTTTGGGAGCTCACATTGCTTCATACGTCTCCTATCACATTGGAAGAGTTGCGAGGATTACAGGTAAAAGTAGCACTTAATGTGTAGTTAAACTTGGACAAGAGGGATCTAAACTATCACTTATAGAGGCGTAACAACCTTATGGGTCTATAAACCCTCTCTCTTATGGGTAAGGAAGCCTTTGGTCAGCATAAGGTGCTACTTAACTCACCTTACTACCAATAAAATAGTTGGTTTTAGCATAGGAATATACAGGCTATTGGCTTCCGAAATCGAAGACAGACGATAGCACTAATGAATCTCTTATTGTGAGCTCCTTCGACGACTCACACTGTCTATAAATTACACGAATAAGATTTGCAGAATTCTTACGCCGATGCTTAACAATTTAGCTCTAAAATGCAACTGAGCCTGGCAAAAGTTAATGCTTTAGCAAGTAAACGTATCGGAGTCGTGTACTTTTTTGTTATAAATGTGGCGTTACAATCTTTGGTATTATCTGCCATAATGTGGGTAGTCGGGCGATCCTATATCAACGTCGGGTATATTAATAAAATATTCACCGATACAATTAGTTCCTTCTTTATTAACATCACTAATAAATTAATACTTATAATTTTAGATGATCAAAAAAGTATAACTAGATTTAAAACATCCCACCAGAACACGTGAGCGCGTGCGCACTCTATGAAATCCGAACCAATAATGGCTGCCTTCCCAACGCTCGGTGTTATGTCAGCTGTCAAACTCGAAAATGTCAAGTCCGATTCGACTGTAAATCGTAACATAATCTGTGCGACTTCATATAAATTAAATACAAATGGATATGTCGGACTGCAGTAATCCGTGGAACGCTGGCGCCGTCTATCTATCGGCGTGGGACAGAGTCATGCGTGGTCAGCTAGCGGCGGACTCTCTAGTTCTCGGGTGACGATCCGCCAGAGCGGTCGACTATTGAAACTGTCGCGTTCGTAGCTATTATTGTTAATGAGTTTGTGTAAATTGATATCGGGTTTAAGTGAGGACACATTAATAAAGTGTTTGATTGAACCAACATTACCCACGAACGCCCACAGTATTGAAATTATGGATGCCATTAATGGCGATGTCTGCGGAGAAGCCTATGCTTTCCTTTTCTCCGACATATATAAATATGACACGAATACGAAATAAAGTATACAATGTTAAGTAAAGGTTGAATACCTCTATAAGCGAGAAAGATTTGGAGGACCCGTGTATCCAGGTTGGACTGTATATGACAAAATTTCTCCATGCCCAGGTCTGGATCCAGCTCAGCCATGTTTTCAGACATCAAATCGGGTTGAACGTTTAGACGAAACGGACGCAGACTTTGTGGACGTCATACATACAAACGGACGACTTTTACAGAGGATTGGTTTTGGATTCCCTGACCCTATCGGTGAGTTTTAAATCCACTGGAACCCCAAACGAACTAACGAAATAGGAAACATTATGAGTAGATTTTGACGAGGCATTTATCTAATAAATATTATTAAAGTGAAACTTCTTTTGGTGCATGAGGGTAAAATATTTATGGATAAAACGCGTGATTAGCGTCACGAAGAAGTGCAGCGTCTTTTATGCTAATTCGGTTGAAGGTTAGGTAGTTTTAATATTTTTAAGTAAATAATAATATTTCATAAACTCTCTTTTCTAAATTTTAAAAGTGCGTGCGTACAAAGCGCACATGTCAGAAGTGAAACTTCTTTGGCAAACTAATTTTTAAGATTTGTTTATTTTTATACAAATCTAAGACTTTGGATTTCCGATACTTAAAGGTTGGGGCAAAGGGAAATGTTAGAAATTTAATAGTCATTAAAATATTAAAAGTGTTGAAAATTAATACAAATAATTTATTGAAATCTCAAACGACGAATTTTAAATAAAAATCATCTTCGTGACGTGAAAATCTTTTATTTATTAAGTTATATATTTTATGCTCACTGAAGCACTAAGTAGAGAGGGAAAGCGTCTGAAATGCGGATAGCGCTGTTAGCGCTGGGTTAGAGTGAGAGAGGAAGAGCCTGCCATTCGCAGCTGTATGCATGAGAGAAAGAGACGGACAGACTTCCGCCGTGTTACGTGTTAGGTTTCGTTCACACGGCATTGTCCTGCACGATTTTTTGCAGTATACGTCTTAACGTATAAATACTGACCATACAACGTACCTAGATCCATTCTGTAAACTGTACCGTTAATAAAAAAACTGTACCGTTTAAGCTTATACGTTTAAATGCATACTCAACGGACTTGTCAGGCAAATCGAATAAACTTTGACGTATTTCGCAGTGGCAGGTATAGCTTTGTCTCCTTCACACGACACCATTTCATACGTCTTTTTAACCGACTTCAAAAAAAGGAGGAGGTTATCAATTCGTCTGTATATCGGTGGACCGATCTTGGTGATTTTTTTTAAATGAAAGGTGGTGCTCGTCATAGGGTCCCATTTTTTTTAAATCCAGTTCTGATGATGACATCCATGAGAAAACCGGATAAGTGTTAAATTTGCATTAAGCATGTGCGCGACAAATGGACGAATAACTCAAGATCACGCCAACCGATTTCGATGATTCCTTTTTTATTGGAAAGGATATACTGCAAGGGTTGTTTAGTGATAGTTTGGTTAGGTTCTGATGATGGATTCCATGACAAAGTGACGGAACTCTTCAATTCTTAGGCCCAAATGAACGATACTCGTCAGAATCTTCTATAGGCTATCCAGATATTTGAGTTGCCTACCGTACCTTCGGTATGGTCATGTGCTAGTCGTAGTTAAATATGAAGATCAATGGATCTCCTCGACTGCTTACAGTAAGGGTGCGGTTTAAGGCAGAAAATATGTGTCTGTAATCAAATAGCAATGAACATACGTTTGTTGCTGCATTGCAACAAGTTTACTTCAGATTCACTAGAAATCAAAAAATAAATAAATATTTTAACAAAAAAAGAACCGCCTTCAAAACAGACTTGTATTTAAAATATATTAATATGCTCTAAAAAGTAAGAAATAATTGCGTATTATTTTATAGTGTTCTTCGTATTGTTATATACGGAGTCGGTGTCAGCCAAGGAAGATGTTCCCCGGGTGTCCACTTGGCTGCTCTCGCGTTTCTCCCACCTATAGCTATATGTGTAGGCGCCTCGGCTGACACCGACTCCAAATATAAGAATACGAAGAACACTATAAAAGAATACGCAATTATTTCTTACTTTTTAGAGCATATTAATTTATTTGTAAGTTTGTTTTGAAGGCGGTTCTTTTCTTGTTAAAATTTTTATTTATTTTTTGCTTTTTAGTAAATCCGAAGTAAATTCACAAATTTGTCTCAATATGTATACAACTAAAAACGTGTTGCAATGCAGCAACAAACGTAAGCTCATTGCTATTTGATTACAGACACTTATATTTTCTGCCTTAAACCGCACCCTTACTGTAAGCCGTTGAGGAGATCCATCTTCATATTTAACTACGACTAGCACTTGACCATACAGAAGTTATGGTAGGCAACTCAAATATCTAGATAGCCTATAGAAGATTTTGTCGAGTATCGTTAATATGCTCCTAAGAATTGAAGAGTTCCGTCACTTTGCCATGGAATCCATCATCAGAACCTAACCAAACTATCACAAAAGTATATCCTTTCCAATAAAAAAAGAATCAACGAAATGGGTTGGCGTGATTTTCAGTTATTCGTCCATTTGTCGCGCACATGCTTAATGCAAATTTAACACTTATCCAGGACGCTCCACCCAGTCGGGAGATATGAGGTAACAAACATTAAAAATATACAGACGAATTGATAACCTCCTCCTTTTTTTGAAGTCGGTTAAAAAACGTGCAGGACAATGCCGTGTGAACGAAACCTTTTGTGACGCTGTGATTTATCCTCTCATGAGAAGTTATCACTTCAAAACAATAAACTCGTTTACAGGACATGCAGATTTCTACCCCAACGGCGGAATGAAGCAACCGGGTTGCTCAAACAGTACTAGTTCTGTTTGGTCAAGAATTCTGCCAATATCACCAGCTAGTAAGTCATCACTCTTGCTTAAAGATCTTTATAAACTTCAAAACTTTTTTTACCAAAAGAAGTATATTTATTTATTTATTTATTTTATTTATTTATGCACCAAAAAAGAAGTCACATTAATAAGAAATTAAAGTTAGTAAACATAGGATACCTTATCCCTTTGGAGAGATCTCTTCCAGGAACCCCAGAAATTGGAAGAATTTTATAAAACATGTGGTGTAGGTACACACATATGAAAAAGCTAAGAATATGTCAGCATACATACAAGCTTAAGATATATTATAAACATACATATACTCATACATAAACTACGTATAAAATATACATATATACATACAGATAATATACATAAATACTAAAGATATAACCATAAGGAACTGGATAGAAAAAATATGTATATATTTATNAAACACAGGGGCGTAGGGTTCTCCGCCGACATCGTTATTAATTAGATCCATTATTTAATTTCTTATTCTGTGGGCGTTCATGGGTATTGTTGGTGCAATCAAACACTGTATTAATTAACTCGGTTTATAATGTTCAATCACTTAATGTTCCCGATATCAATTTACACAAACTCATTAACACTAATAGCTAGGAACGCGACAGTTTCAACAGTTGACTGTTCCGATCGAGCGCTACTCGACAACTGTCGAGTGACCCCCGCCGGACTGCCACCATTGACTCTGTCCACGCCGATAGATGGCGCCAGCGTTCCACAGATATCTGCCCTCCGACATATATATAAAGTAAATTTCAGTCTTAATTGAAGTGATTAATAATTTATTTTGTGGTATTTAAAAAGTACTCCTTTAGTCTCTTTTTGAAAGTATCATATCCAACATCATCTTTAATAATATGTTCGGGCAGTGCATTCCAGAGTATATGTATCAATATATATTTTTTATTTTATTGCTGACAGATTAGCGCTTGACTGTGATGATACAGTCTAAGATGGAAGCGCGCTAATCTGTTAAGAGGCGATATACCCCTTACGGTTTCTACACAGCATCGTACCGGAACACAAATCTCTTTGTTTTGGCGGTACGTTTTTGCTGGTAGGGTGGGAACTAGCCACGGCCGAAGCCTCCCACCAGTCCAGACTAAGACAAATTAGAAAATACAATTTCCTAAAATCGTCCTACCGGGGATCGAACCCGGGACCTCCGCTAGCAAAGCGAATACTCGCACCACTACGCCAGCGAGGCCGTCAAATGAAATATAACGATAATTGTCGGAAGCTTTTTGGAAAACACTGCCTAAACCTTTAGAGATATAACAAAACAATGTACTGTCCAATGATTTGTTCTTAAAAGACCTACAAAAAAGTCTGTAATGGAATACATCTCTCTTTTAAGGATAACTCACTATGCCCATTAAAAAAAAATGGCTTGGTAAAATGCATTAATTGGAAAGTTATACAGATAAAGTAATACGTTTGAGAGAGAGAGAGTAAGAGAACACTTTATTGCACACAAGATAAAAATAAAAAGACATAAGGAAGGAGACGGAGAATAAGAGAGAACGGAGAAGCATAAAGCACGGGGGTGTAGGGTTCTCCGCCGACATCGTCATTAATGGGATCCATTATTTAATTTCTTATTCTGTGGGCGTTTGTGGGTAATGTTGGTGCAATCAAACACTTTATTAATTAACTCGGATTATAATGTTCTCGATATCAATTTACACAAACTCATTAAAACTAATAGCTAGGAACACAGTTTCAATAGTCTACCACTCCGGCCGACCGCCACTCGAGAACTGCCGAGAGACGCGCTGGACTGCCACTTATTGACTCTGCCCTCGATACACAGATGGTGCCAGCGTTCCACAGACTATTACATATTACACACAGACTAGCGATCCACAGACTCTTGCACTCTGACATATATATATTACATATAATAGTATAGCGTTCAAAGGCGGTCTTATTGCTACAAGCAATCTCTTCCAATTACGTTAGTCACCTTAAGCATTTATTTAAATGGGTTTCATGTGAGATATGGGAATACTACTTTTAATACGTTTTAGTCTAAGATCCAGCTACCAAATTGCTACGTTCATATTGTAATGAATCGACATGAACTTTTGATGCATAGTTAACAGGGAAATATACCAATACAAATATTCCCGGGACTGTATTTAATTGATTTGAATAAATTTTAGTTTATCGTTATATGAAAACAAAAAGGTTAGCGACATTTTTATGGATGGATGTTAGTCCATTGAAATGTTACATGAGTTCTACCTTCCTTAGAGGACGCAATTTTATTTTAGAGACACTTATAGGGGTCAATAGTCACCACCCTTGTCCTGCAGCGGCCTTCATGGTAAAAGGGGTGCAAACACAATAAATTCGTAAAGACATAATTTGTAGGAAATAGTTTTGTCTACAAATATGTTCATATAACTTTTTGCCCTAAATTTAAAATAAGCGAAGCTATAAGCAAATGAAAAAATATCTATAAAAATTTTCTTTTTTGCTCTATAACTTATTTATATACATTTTAATTACCTTAGACCAATCTTGTAAGAAAACTTTTTCTCTATAATTTCTTTTTAAATTCATTTATTTTAAACGCTCTAAAATTGATCGGGTTCGTCTATGCTCATGAGAATCCGAGCAAAACGAAATGTTTAAATTAGTCTTATGATGTTTTTTTTATTGTAAAGTTCTTATCCATGAAATGCGGCCGGGGGACAAGAGCGGCAACCCCACAACCCCACAAACAAAAACAATATTGCGTCATCTTATAAATGCAAAATTAGGTCCTTAAGTTGTAACATTTCAATGGACTATGTCACTCCTGTAGGTGAAGACTCCACTCTTCCTAAATAAAAAGTTCGACGGCCTTGCTGGCGCAGTGGTGCGAGTATTCGCTTTGCTAGCGGAGGTGCCGGGTTCGATTCCCGGTAGGATGAATTTAGGAAATTGTATTTTCTAATTTGTCTGAGTCTGGACTGGTGGGAGGCTTCGGTCGTGGCTAGTTACCACCCTACCAGCAAAAACGTACCGCCAAACAAAGATATTTGTGTTCCAGTACGATGCTGGTGTAGAAACCGTAAAACCGCAATATCGCCTCTTAACAGATTAGCGCGTTTCCATTTTAGACTGTATCATCACTTACTATCAAGTAAAATCACAGTCAAGCGCTAATTTGTCAGCAATAAAAAAAGTAAAAAAAATTAAACGAGTGTGAGTACGAGTATATGCTTGTATTTATGTGTGGGAGTATGTACGTACGTCTGCGAGCGCATTCGTGTGTGTGGTAGTGTATATGTACGTGTGTGAGTGTATGTGTGGAAGTGTGAGATATGCCTACGGCTGTATTAAGTAAATTTACGAGTTAAGTTACATCATAGGTAAAGGTTATTAGCCATTCATTTAACTTTTTATTACAAAACCAGGCATCAAAATTACATACATTCATTACAACATGAACGTATTCTTTTTGCATCGTGATCTTAGACTATTTGAAGCTCGCGTCAAATGCTATAACAACAGAATTTATACCGATTAAATAATTGAATAATTTCAGAATTACAACAGGCAATATGCAGCCATGGACGTGCTTATCTCCTCTTCACCGAATCCTTAATTAACAGCAACTGTAGTTTTCGGGCTCATCAATGGAATATGACATACGAAGGGTACTCTTGTATTTTTAACATTTTGATAATTATTTCCATATCAAAATCGCCTGCTAGGCTTTTGTGGTTGTTACAAATGATGTTTATAATAAAACTTGCTGTTGCTTTAACCTGATTAACTTTATTTTCTTATTCTATGTCTACCTACATTGCGGGTACACCGATATAAACTTATATTAACCCACTAGGCTTTTATGGTTGAGCCTGAGTCTGGTTTGCTGGTTTCTGCTGTGCCTAGTTACCACCCTTTTTGTTCTTAACGTGGGGGATATGTTCAAAAACATCTGGGGATAAAATATCGGGTTATGTGGGATTGTTGCTCATTAAAGCTCCCTCGATATATCATATGCCTTCTGAGGGGTGGTACCGGCTACTTGGGCAAAACACACCAGTCGCTTCAACTGATGGACGTCGACTAATGGACATAGGTCTCACGTAATGACGTCTACAAAGCCCGATCTTGCGTCGCCTGGCTCCAGCGGCTACCGGCGACCGTCTTTATATCAGGTCTGTCTACATTGCGCCGTCCAGTGCGAGGTCGGCTCTCCAGCACCTTCGGCCCCCAACGTCCATCGGTTCAGGTTCGCGATCCGTAGGACCATGTTACTAACTTTGATCCTACTACGGATCTCTTCATTTCTGATTCGATCACGTAGAGAAACTCTTGAGTGTGGGCTATACATGTGTTCAGTTTACCTTCCCAGTTGCAGCTTCCCGTTGAATGTCGGATGTCGCGAACGTCGCGGGCACCACGATAAAGTTTAATAGGGATACGGCACAGAAGTGGTATAATAACTCAAATGATTCTTACTGACTGTTTCTCCCTGTCAGTTAAGACAGTCGCGAGTGGCGCGACTGCCGCCAGCCAATCAGGCCACTGAGCACTGAGCATAGCCCGCTCCATCGCAGGCTGAGTGACTCTGAGCTTCCGAATGAAGCCCATAGTCAGCGACACACACCAGTACCTCGTTCAAAATCTGACGGTCATCTTGGAGCAGTTAGTGTCCCCACTCTGCCAGCTCACGACCTCACAGCTCTCGCAGGCATAGTGGCAGTTCGGTTACCACCCTGGGCCCGATGTGCACCTCTGCGAGCGGGATCAGCCCTCTCACGGATTCTACCGGCAGTCTTCTTTTTGCGAAGAACATCTTCACAAAACGAGATTATTACCCTCTGGTATACGCCTCTGGCTCTTTGAAAATCCCTACTACTACTGTTTTGTCGAGAGATCACACTGGTGTCGATGGGATGCAAGGGTTTAATATGTAATAATAATTTCAACTTTAATAATTTAATAGTTAGTTAGTTAAATTAAGGTTTGTTTTTAGTTTTTTGAATTGTAATGAATTTAAGGGCTGATGCTCTGCCCGTGATATCAGACTAGGCTATAGGGCTGCAGCTGAAAATCGGTGCCGTGTGTCAGGTTTCTGGCACACAGCAATACCTAGCTATTCTGCCTTTACTCAATCATTCAATGCATATTTTTCATAGATGTATATACATTTATATAATTGTACCTATGCACCAAATAAAGTTGCCTCATTGGTCTAGTGGTTAGTATGTTCGACTACAGACATGAGCTCCTGGGTTCGAGTCCCGGGTCGGGCCAATTCAAAGATCAATATTGAGTTTTCTATTAAGATTTTCTCAATATTTGCCCGAAGTTGAGAAGTTGGCGGTGTGCTCCACCCCCGTGCCTCGGAGAGTACTTTAAGCCGTCGGTCCTGCGCCTGATCTCTCTCCGGTCGTGTCGGATTCCCGTTACATCGGACTATGAGAGTGAAGGAATAGAGAGTGCACTTGTGTACTATGCCTGCCAATCCGCAGTGGAGCAGCGTGGTGGGTCTATGCTCTAATAACTCTCGCTCCTCGGAGTGAGGAGGCCTGTGCCCAGCAGTGGACCGATAATGGGCTGCTACTTACTTACTTACTGTCATTATGTGTTATTATTACTAATTATGCTATTTTTGAAAATCACATGTGATATATGAGTTCATAAAATTAAATATTAAAAAAAACACCAACACATTAACTAACACCTTTTATTATCTCCACTACTTAAATATATATTGCACTACACTAATATTTACTTCACTATTTGAATTTATAATACTTAGCATTACTTCTCTTAAAATAACTAATTCACAAGAAATAACTCGATGGACTAACTCATATAATTCATCAGCTTGTTAAAATTAACTCGTATTGCAAAACTTTTTGTAATATTATACACCATGGTTTTTCGTATTTCTAAATGTTGCTTCAACATTACTCACGAACTCCCAACATTCCAGAACTATCAGTGTTGTCACCCAACTATCTATAGTCTAACAATAAGCGAAATGCTCATTCAATCATCACGAAATTCCAAAACTATAATTCCGATTGCCTTGAAATTTTCATTGTTACCTCTGTCGCAACGAGATGCTCACTATTAACGGGCTTACCCATATACTCACAGGATCGAAATATATAAGCGAAAAGCGATAACTTACTGCGAGATCTTCAAAATTATTCTCCCGATTTACTAGAAATTTAGCATACTTATTCCTTTCACATGGACGTAGATGTTCACAAAGTTTTTTTCCATATTCCCACTGGATCGAATACTAGCTATTCCCCGCGTAGTTTTTTAGTTTATCGCATCTTGAGCAAATCATAATATATGGATATGTTATTGCTTAAATTACCATCATTTTTATTATGGAAATAATTAATGGAATTTCAAGCCGAAGGACATTCACATAAATGACATGCATTTAAAAAACAAATTGTGTTTACCCGATACGGAGAAAAAATCTGTAATCACGAATACCTTTGCGGTTGATTTTTTTCGGAACACTTTAAGTGCATGCGGCTTCTTTTCTTATTTTAAAAGTGTTAACATAAATTAAAATGTATACAATTAAACAAATTGTTTTATTAAAACTTTCGTTATTTCAATTTTAGACCCTACAGTAATAATATTGGACGACAAAATATTGAGTACTTTAATTGAAAATATTGTAATTTGCAGAAGCAATAGAACTTGGAAGATTTAAGTTATTTTTCGGTTTGGTATTTACTTTTTTATAATTTAAATATTTTTTATGATGGAAAATGTAGCAAAATCAGATAAATAAGTCAAATTTTGGGCTTCATCGGAGCCATAATTCGAAACTTTGATTTTATATTAAAGCGTCGAGTGATTATATATTTATGATGCATATCAAATATAAATAATGTGGTTGCAGAATTTTTATATGCCGCTGCTTTAGATATGACACAATGCAAGTTTTTTTGGATTCAAGTTGAACAGATAGACTACCTCATTATTATAGTGGTTAGTATTTTCGGCCACCGACATGAGGACCAGAGTTCAAGTCTCGGGTCGGGCCAATTCAAAAATGGATATGGAGTTTTTTAATTTTCCCAATTTTTGTCCGAAGTTGGGAAATTGTCAGTGTGCTCCACCCCCGTGCCTCAGAGAGCACGTTTAGCCGTCGGCTCTGCGCCAGATCTCTATCCGGTTGTGTCGGATTTCCTTCACATCGGACTATAGGAGTGAAGGAATACAGAGTGCACTTGTGTACTATATGCTCTAAAAACCCTTTCTCCTATGAGTGAGGAGGCCTGTGCCCAAAAGTGAGACGTTATTGGGCTGCTTACTTTTTTTTAACTTTTTACATAGAATTCAAAATACATTTTCTTGTGTTAAAATCTAACAGTAAAATTGGAAAAATAACACTTTGACCCTGCAAATTGTCGTTATATTATAAATAGGCTTATTTGAATTGTGTCATTGTTCTTCCAGTGCCTGCAATATGTTATCCGGAGTAAATTAGTCAAGGTTCCCATTTTCGTTCGGCTCCATTTCTGGCACAACTGGCACTTGGAGTAATCTCGCATCCATATAAGACTCTACAATTAGCTGTCATACTCGTTTTCTTTGTGCACGCTCTGACTGTTTAATTGTATGTCTCGCTTTGCTTTTGTTTTGTTTGATAACCGACTACGCTAACATATCACGTGTTGTTTTTTTTTGTCCTATTGTGCTCGAAGCTTATAATTTAACGGATTGAGAACTTGGGAACTACTAGGAAGTCCGTTAGACGCTAACTCTTCAAACTTTCTCAAGTGTCTATCATATTCGTGTTAAATAGGTCCAATGCATTATTTGTTACAAAAGTCTTCTGAAAATTCTATCTCACCTCACCCCTTGGACTCATTACATAGAACGAAATCTTTTAAGCACGATTTATTAAAAGCTCACCTAAAAAGTTTCATTCTTTATGAAGAGTTTAAGACTTTCGTGTTAGATGGCGTATGAATTATTTTTATTTTTTACATATGTTTTTGGTGATACTCATTCCTGTAATGGACTTCTTTTAGCACTCTATCTATTTAGCTTCAATTATTCTTGACTATAATTTGACAAGAAGGTAAGTGATTATACAAGCAAAAATGGAAGCGCGCTAGTCTAATTAAATTTACATATATTTGCTATACAGCATCGTATCTGAACGCAAATTTATTTCGTAACAACACACCTCTACTGGTAGGTAGCCACAGCCGAAACCTCCCAGCAGTTGCAGACTCAAATAGATTAAAAAATGCAATTTCCTGAAATTGTCTAGCCAGGAATTGAACCTCTGCTAGTGAATCAAGTACTCAGTTCATTAAGTTCTGACGAACCGNTCTCCGGTTGTGTCGGATTCCCGTCGGCTTATGAGAGTGAAGGAATAGAGAGTGCACTTGTGTACTATGCCTGCCAATCCGCAGTGGAGCAGTATGGTGGGTCTATGCTATAGAAACCCTCTCTCATATGAGTGAGGAGGCCTGTGCCCAGCAGTGGGACGTTAAAGAGCTGCTACTTACTAACTTACTTTTGATGTTTACACCATTAGAAAGCTACATTTTAACTGAGCAACATAGGCTATAATACTTTCACAGAAAAAAAAGGGATCCCTAAGAAATATCTGTTAGTAATATAAGTAATAACTGCCTCATTGGTCTAGTGGTTAGCACATTCGACTACAGACAAGAAGTCCTGGGTTCGAGTCCCGGGGCGGGCCAATTCAAAATCGATATTGAGTTTTCTATTAAGATTTTCTCAATATTTGCCCGAGTTGGGAAGTTGGCGGTGTTCTCCACCCCTGTGCCTCGGAGAGCACGTTAAGCCTGTGTTGTATTGTATTTGTTGTATTTCAACAGCCTCAGAAGATGAACGCCGTCATCCTTCACCGGATTTATTGAAGGATCTGCGTCAAGGGTTCCGCTTAGATCGGTCTGCAAAAGAAACACCAAAGCCAACACCAGCTTACGCTGACCCATTACTCGAGGAAACACCTACGACAACAGCCAAAAACTGGTTTTGGAAATTCTTCAGTAATTTGGGCTGATAATTAGTACACTCGTTTATTAAAAGATTGGACCTCGCTGGAATGTGACTCCTCTCCCACTTCCCCGCTCACCTCCCCGTATTCCTATTGCATCAGTACGGTTATTTTTTCTATTATTATAAAAAGGTACTTATCCCAGTTTACATTTTTAAATTTACAAGTACATAACAAAAAACAAAAATTAAATACATGAAGACGCATCCTCGGATGTGGCGTTACAATCTTGGGTTCTGTTTGTCATAATGTGGGTAGTCGGGCAAGGAGATCAATGTCGGGTATTTCAATAAAATATTCCATGATACAATTAGTTCCTGCTTTATTAATTTCACTATAATAAATCAACACTTACAATTTTAGATAATTAACAAAGTATAATTAGATTTAAAACAGTCCACCAGAACACGTGGGCACGTGCGCACTCTATGAAATCCGAAACAATAATGGCCGCCACCCCAGCGTTCGATGTTATGACAACTGTCAACGTCAAAAATGTCAAGTCCGATTCGATTGTAAACCGATTAACAATCTGTGCGCCATCAAATAGATTGTTATGAAAAGAAATATACGTGATTTGTGATTAAAATGACTTGTTTTCATAACATTTACATATTGTCTATAACAGTTTATGTATAGTAATATTCACAGCTGGGCGTCCGATTCAGTTACGTTTCTAATTTCGCTTTTTACGCCAATTTGCATTTCTAATCAGGCGCCATCAATTAGAATTACAAATAATAATGGTAAAAAAACTAAGGGTACGTCATTTTCTTGATTGTACAAATTTATTTTTGTTAGGGATCCCTATTTTTTTAGTAAAGCTTATGTCGCTTAAAATTAAAAAAGTAAATTTTCCGAGATCGATCAAGTAGTTTCTGTGTGAAAACGTAACAAACATACATAAATACAAAAACACAAATCTTTTCTCTTTAATCCTAATTTGTTTACATAAAAATAAAAGAAATTTTAGTCATTGTGTTATTTATTTTAATTCTCATCTTCAAAGATAATAACCTCCACCTTTTTTGTAGGTTTGATTAAAAATAAGCATTCTACGCATTATATGCCGTTGAATTCCGACTATTTTATTATAAGAGTGCGAAACGTCGGGATGTATCAAATATCTTTTATTTCAATGTGTGATAATCGCGAATTACTTAAATATTCTTAATAATGCTTTTTTTGCACACCGTATCCATGCGTCCCAGTGACGTCATCGACGCCAGGCCCAAACTTATAGTACACTTGTTATAGAAATAAAATATAGATTTAAAATAATATGACAATAAATACTTGTATGGAGACTGATTTATTTGTAGAATAAAAGTAATATAGAATAAAATTTAGATAATTATATGGTGTTTTTTTATTATATCCAATATAGCTTCCTTATCATCCATTGGTTGTTTTCAAAAGTCGCCTATAGGAGCTGGTGACGCCACTTTTGGGGGTAGTATGGTTTTATATTATGATGGTGCCGCGTAACATCACCTTTTCCTAAGTAATTTTTTCCTCACGTGCATATACTCGCTGCGACAAGTTGTGTTTTCACCTATCGCAAAGAATTCCACTTGAAGATATACGAACCACATGAACTATCAAACTGGTGAACCGCTGGCCGTATAGTGCAGTGATAGTGCTTTTCGCCGCCGCATCCACGCCAGTGCACAACCCTGCTTCGGGAAGGAGCAGAAGAGCCTGATACTCCAGGTACATGCACGCGATTTCCTTCGCACACTTTCCTCCCTCTCATATCACCACTTACGCGTGTTATATAATACTCATACCTATACATATAAAATACCTAACTTAGTAACCTTCAGTATTGTCATTCCATATTCTCACTAGTACTCATTCATTATCATTGTAAACATCAATTAGTAGATAAGGTTCATTACAATAAATAAGCTAGTTAAGTTAACAACCCTCTCACACCCTCCACGTCTCCATCCCTACCACATCGTCCTATATAAATACTCCCTCATTCCCTAATAGACACGCGATAAAACCATGAACTTTAGTAAGCACATTCGCAATGTTCGTGGCCGAGCCGCGTTTGTGCTTGGTAGATTATCCCCTCTCATCTGCAAGAAAAGTAAAATGTCACTTCGCCACAAGGTGACACTCTACAAAACTTGCATCCGCCCTATCATATCGTACGCCAGCATCGTCTTCGCACACGTGCCAGACTATAGACTGGCCCGTCTGCAGACGCTGCAAAATAAATTCATGAGGATGGCCACGGGATGCCCCTGGTACGTCCGAAATGTCGACCTACATAGGGACTTAGAACTCCCCACGATAAAGAGTTATTTTAAAGAGCTCTCCGAAAATTATTTCGAGAGAGCCATCAATCATAGGAACCCACTAGTGGTTAACGCGTCCTCTTATAGGATCCGTCTCAACGTTCCGCCTAGGAAGAGACGGCCTAAATATGTCCTTAACGACCCCGACGATACGATAACTATCGACAATCTACCATACCAGGTAGGGACAAACACTATCACAAACACTACACAGCGACTCCGCCGGCGGAGTCGAGGTCCCCGATTTCTGACGTTACCCGGACGTGGACTTCACCCACGTTTCCGGGGATGCTTCTGATTCTCCCTTTTCAGGTGATGTTTCTGCGATAACGTCGCTCCAAGCCGAGGCTCGGTCTCGCAAGAGACGCTCTTGGAGCGGCGTTTCCCTGGAGAGCGAGCCCTTTTCAGGGCTCGCACTCGAAATGTGGCGGCCTCCATAAGAGCCCGTCCTCCTTCCGGTTACGCTGTAAAAGCCAGTAGGGCTAACAGCTAAACACAGTTCGAAAAAAAAAAAAATAGACACGCATTCTATATCCAACACTCTTAGTTCTAATATTGTTAATCTGTTTCTCATTACTCTGTTTCTTTTAAATCGTAATTAAGTTATTGTTTAGTTTTATTTTAAATTATAAATTTATAAAGTGAATAAATAGTTTTTAACAAAAAGGACAAATCTGTTTAACTGCCACATAACACCTCACTAAATTCTAAATTTTCTTTTCTTCTAAACCTCATACAGTTCACTCATTTCAATCTGCCCTCGCTATATAGACGGTGGCATCCTCCACTCCGCTGCTGCTCCAGGAGCATTACTTATCCACACAGTAATACGTTTATTATACACACACCGGCATATTAAGCGGAACATTAAAAAAAAATTGATATCAGTATAACCTATGATACTGATATCAAACCTTTTTTTTCTTATGTGTATATATATTCCCATTATGTGTATAGTGGTTAGCATGTTCGACTACAGACATGAGGTCCTGGGTTCGAGTTCCGGGTCGGGCTAATTCACAACTCGATATTGAGTTTTCTATTAAGATTTTCTCAATATTTGCCCGAAGTTGGGAAGTTGGCGGTGTGATCCACCCCCGTGCCTCGGAGAGCACGTTGAGCCGTCGGTCCTGCGCCTGATCTCACTCCGATCGTATCGGATTCCCGTCACATCGGACTAAGAGAGTGAAGGAATAGAGAGTACACTTGTGTACTATGCCTGCCAATCCGCAGTTAAGCAACGTGTCTATGCTCTAAAAACCCTCTCTGATATGAGTGAGGGGGCCTATGCCCAGCAGTGGGACGTTAATAGGCTGCTACTTACTTACTTTTACTTAGTATTTTATTATAGTATATTTTATTTATGCACTACCCTTATATTTCATTACTAGTTTTAATTTTGACAAGGGTTGCCTTGCATATAGATCAATAGTTTTATTTTATAAGTGTTAGCATGAGGTTCTGTATTGTTAATTTTATGTGCATGCAATTTCACTATGACGATCGGAAACACAAAATGGACGTGCGAACTAGCGGAGCGCTGAAACTCGAATGGTGCAAGCCGCAAGGTGGGGGTAGGTATCTCTGCCGCAAGACTAACCAAATAGTTACCTTATTTTTTTTATTGGGGATATTAACTATAGTGCGAAACTAGCAAGTCGATACGTGATACTACAATTTTTCTCTAATTTCCAGGATGAATCCTGAGTATACAGTTATAATATAATGTAGTAGTATAACGATGACATCCTTCCACTTGCCACGATCCTTGCATATCTCCTTCGTTTCTTTCATTTTCATTAAACCTTTCACACAAGTTCGTCGGCTTAGAGTACTCTTGACTTGGCCCTTAATTAAAATGTCAGGGATTTGATCCAGGGACGTTAGCCTTGGTCTTCCCCTTCCAACTTGCACATTTACTCTTGACTCGTAAATCCCTTTGTCAGTCTCTTTTCATTCATTCTCTCTACATGCCCAAACCATCTAAGCATACCTTTCTCAATTTTAGTCACATCTTCTTTTATACCACAACGTTCTCTTATCACAACTATTTTCTACTTTATCACTAAGTCTCAATCCACTGATTCTTCTCAACTCTCTCATCTCAACCGCATTTATTTTATTTTTATGCTTCTTCTGCCATACGCATCTTTCACTACCATACATAAGTGTTGGCACCAACGCTTCTCCATGCAGAGCCAGTCTAGCCCTTTGAGACACCATCTGGCTATTCATAAAGGCGCGTAGAGCACCATTCTGGAATATTCAGTACACATATTTGTATATCTATCCTAATTTAATTAAAAACTAATTGAAATAAAACGTTTATGTCAACGAAAATGAATCTATAGTCGTAGTTGTATTACGTGGGTGAAACCACACAGCGTAGCCAGTACGTAATAAATCTACACTAATATTATAAAGAGGAAAGATTTGTATTTTTGTATGAGGCGAATAAACTCAAAAAGTACTGGACCGATTTGAATAATTCTTTTTTCATTAGAAAGCTACATTTTCACTGAGTATCATAGGCTATATTTAGTACTAGATTACTATAGAAATCTTTAGGAATTCCTATTAAAACCACCCGAAGGTGTAAAAAAATTAGCCATAATATGTCTTTCACGCATACGCTGTGAAGATTATTAATGATAGGACAAAAAAATGTTCGACAATATTATAGAACATATCATATCTACAAAAAAACTTCGCGAGACCATATGTCTAACTATTGTAGTTACGTCACTATAACTACTTTTTTACATTTAACAAATTGATAGAAATGCCGATCAAAATCAGACCGTGTTATCCAAACCATTTATAAATTTTTATCCAAATAAACAATTTAATATTCAAGATTGTCTCAATACCTGATAATTACTTTTTGAATCATTAAAATCGGGTATTCCATTCAAAAGATATCATAAAATTAAAATAAAAATACATGCCGGCGGCGAGCGCCACGCAGCGCATCGAGTAACTAACTCGACGAGAGAGGGGCAGTGCGGGAGACAGGAGGTCGTCGTTTTAATTATCATGCTTATAACTTAAATATGTGTACCTATTTATGTCTATCCGTGCGAAGCCGGGATGGGCCGCTAGTATTATATAAACAAGACATATCCCCTGTAAATAAATATTTTAACGAGCAGCGATTGACGAATCATGCGAACTTCTGTTTTTATATCAAGCAAATGATAACAACTCGATCAGTTTTAGCTTTGTATTGGCGGTGATTTAACAATTTTTAATTCCTACCTTCGTTTTCAATTTATACTTTAAAGTTGATTTGCTATTGTAATATTAAATGGTTTAATGATGTTTAATATTAATTATATGTATTTAATTTTGTTTTTGTATACATCTTATTTGAACTGTGCCAACGCTAGACGATATAAGGCTACAACAGATGAACGTGAGTGAGAAATACTATATATAATTTCATAATAAACTCTGTAAAGATATCATTTATTATAATTAGAATTTCAAACCTTTATTAAAAGAACAGAACCTGACTCAAGCATTGAAGTCTCTCTATGAGGGTTCTAGTGCCTGTGTCAGAATAAACGGAGCGTACACGGAGTGGTTTCCTGTCGAAAGAGGTGTTCGACAGGGATGTGTTGCGTCACCATGGCTGTTCAACCTATTCATGGATAAATGTTTGACAGATTTAAAAGAAAGTATGTATGGGTTAAGAATGAATGAATTACTCATCAAATGTTTACTCTACGCTGATGATCAAGTAATACTTGCGTCATCCGCTAATGAGCTACAGGAGATGCTAAATATTATGAATGAAGCTTTGAAAGGGAAAGGAATGAAAGTGAATGTAAACAAAACGAAAGTCATGCTTTTTGATCGAGATGAATCTATGATGAATGGCAATATTTTGATAGATTGGGAACAAGTGGAAGAGGTGAAAGGATTTGTATACATGGGATCTCAATTTACAAAAGATGGAACATGTGAAAGTTATATTGAAAGGAGAGTGAATGCAGGGAATATGGTAAATGGTGCACTGCACGCCTTTATGAACTGGATTGAAACTGAGTAAGAAAATAAGGCATAGTGTGATAAGAGCACGTTGTGGTATAAAAGAAGATGTAGTGACTAAAATTGAGAAATTAGATTAGATGGTTTGGCCACGGAGAGAGTGAATTGGAAAGTTGAAAGGGCAAGACCAAGGCGTACGTTCCTGGATCAAATCCAGGACATTTTAAATAAGGGCCAAGTCAAGAGTACTCTAAAGCGACGAACTTGTACTAAAGGTTTAATGAGAATGAAAGAAGCGAAGGAGATATGCAAGGATCGTGGCAAATGGGAGGACGTGGTCTCTGCCTACTCCTATGGGAATGAGGCGTGATGCTCTGTATGTATGTACTTTTTGGGGACTCAGGGATAGCTGCTATTTCGTGACGAATATTTTCTTTCAAATACGCCAGTGCGCATCATTTCAATGGCTAAAACCTCTACTACTGTAGAATTTTCTACGCGTTTCAGTCGCCGAATCACCGTTTTTGTCAAAATGCTTCAAAGCGACTGATTTCCCAAGAGCTAGGCTACCTATTGACATAACCCCCGCGCCCCTCGGATACGTTGCGGTCACGCAGTAAGCTAAATATAAAATTTCTTTTGAGACTGATACTAAATGAAATACCTTACCGCTATTACATAATGTAGAAAGTAATCATTTGATTGTGTACCAACAATATTACCAATACACAGGTCAACAACGTTTATTAATCAACGTCAATCAATAAATAAGGTACAATTAATAAGTAAGGAACTAATTGTATCGTGGAATATTTGTTGAAATACCAGACGCTGATCTCCTCGCCCAACTTCCCAGATTATGGTAGACAAAACCCAATATTGTAACGCCTCATCCTGGCAGGACGCGCCTTTAAGCTTTGGTCTGTAATAACACGCATGTTTTTAAATAATCGGACTGCAATACTAGTTATTTGAGTATTAATTACGGTAGTAATTATTCGATACAAGTGGCTTTTAAATATTCAAAATACTGTGAACATTTTTTAATCACAGCTTTTAGTATATTGGAAAAAATGTACATTGTATTTTTTATAAACGCTAGTTAACGCAAAGTTGTTTAAAGTATAACGTTTAAACTTGAAATATAAAAATGAAAATCAAAGATAAATTTAAAATAGTGAGCTCATTTCAAAATACATACAATTATTTGATTAAAAGGTGTATATTTTTTGGTAATAACAGTAGCATGCACGGTCTTAAGTATGTCTTTGAAGGAAAGGGATTCGTGATTGGCAGGTACATATAATTTACATTTATATATATGTCGGAGTGCAATAGTCTGTGGAACGCTGGAGCCATCTGTCTATCAGCGAGGGGCAGAGTCAATAGTGACAATCCGGCGCGCGTCTCTCCGGTTCTCGGGTGACGGTCCGCCAGAGCGATCGACTATTGAAACTGTTGTGTTCCTAGCTATTATTATTAATGTGTTTGTGTAAATTGATATCGGGAACATTAAGCTATTGAACATTATAATCTGAGTTATATAATTCAGTGTTTGATTGCACCAATGCCCACAATTGAATTGATGCCATTAATCACAATGTCGGCGGACAATCCTACGCCTCTATGCTTTATGCTTCCTTCTCTCTTATTCTCCGACATATATAAAAATCAATTGCTGTCCCTTAGTCTCGCTAACACCCGAGAACGGCTGGACTGGACTTCTTTGATACAATTCAAAACCAATATTAGCCGAATCAGGTTAATTATGGTTTTGAATTATTTCAGGGAAGGTTTAAAAGGTGACTAAATACTAAATAATGCTTTAAATCTAGAAACACAACGATTTCACTTTCCCTTAGAAACTGTTCCTATCTGTCAAACGTTTGATGTTCGAATGAAACTTAAAACAATACTTTAATTTGTTTTTGAAATTTGAAACTTCAACTAACACTTTCTGAACGCAACCATATTTGACAGACATTTTTATTTATTAATTCTGAGTAGGTATGAAGTTTGCCAGATCAGTTAGTAAATCAAGAAAATTGAGAAGTCTCTTTGCATTGCCAGTTCTAATAAAATGTTTATAACCCAAAAAATCCACGCTTTATATGTTTCGATTCATCAGACCACATAAATAGATTTTTATATAACTTTCACAGCTATACAAACATTTTGGAAACTACCCCGCGTCTCATTACTCTGTACTACAATGGCGCCATTTTGTAAAATGGAAAAATATTATTGAATTTTATACATAATTACATGTACACTCAAACATGCCTTATTTATCACACAGATTAGCTAGATTTATTAATCTGTTAAATACATAGATTGATTTTTATGTAACTTGCACAGTTGCACAAACGTTTTGAAAACCGCGCCGCGTATTATTACTCTGTACTACGATAATTCCATTTTCCCAAATGAAAAAATATTATTAAAAAATAATTTTATATAAAATGACACGCACACCCTCAAATATACCTTACATTTTTCACACAGATTAGCTAGATCTATTAATCTAGTTAATCTGTTAAATCCACAGATTGAGTTTTTAAGTAACTTTCACAACTATACAAACGTTTTGGAAACTGCGCCGCGTCACATTACTCTGTACTACAGTGGCGCCATTTTGGGAAATGTGAAAATATGATTACAAATGATTTTTACATAAAACATATACACTCAAACATACCTCGCATTTTTCACATAGATTAGCTAGTTATATTAATCTGGCAGCGATGACCTACGGTTCTGAGACGTGGTCGTGGGTCTCATGCGGAAGCTCAGAGTCACTCAGTATGCGGTTGAGAGGGATATGCTCGGAGTTTCTCTATGTGATCAGAAATGAAGAGATCCGTAGTAGAACCAGCGTCACCGACATAGTCCTACGAATCGTGAACCTGAATTGGCAATGGGCGGGGCACATAGTCCGAAGTACCGATGGACGTTGGGGGCCGAAGGTGCTGGAGTGGCGACCCCGTACCGGACGACGCAGTGTAGGCAGACCCTATACAAGGTGGACCGATGATATAAAGAGGGTCGCCGGTAGCCGCTGGAGCCAGGCGGCGCAAGATCGGACCTTGTGGACGTCATTACGTGAGACCTATGTCCAGCAGTGGACGTCCATCGGTTGAAGCGACGACGATAGATTGATAAAAACCGAAAACATTTATTCGCTGAATATGATATTGACGGTATACATATTATGTAGTATATACCTCATAATATTTTACTTATTTAAGTTTTCGAATGTCTTACAGGTTTTTATATTAAATTACTACAATGAAAGTATATTATTAACACGAATTTATACATTACATAATATTAACTCTTATTGGATATAGTTACTTATTATTTATAGCTAGATTTTGACTATTTGAACGGGTACATACCACGATGGCGTTTTTTTAAATTTTGCCGATATTTCGACCCAGTTGCATGGATCGTGGTCACGACGATACTGCTGTGGTCGGTTGTGTCAAGCTGTCAAGGGCAGAATCTGTCTACCCTACATCTGATCCTTTTATTTTTCACGGCACCCACATCCATTTTTCGGCATACTACACTCACAACGTCACGTTTTAATTTTGACCACGATCCATGCAACTGGGTCGAAATATCGGCAAAATTAAAAAAAAACGCCATCGTGGTATGTACCCGTTCAAATAGTCAATATGTTAATAAACCACGAAAATTTAAGTTTAAAACTATATAGCTAGATTCCCTTTAAACAGTAATAATTGATTTTTATGTAACTTTCACAGGTATATGTCGCATTTTGTTACTCTGTACTACAATGGCGCCATTTTGGGAAATGTTAAATATGATTACAAATGATTGTTACATAAAATTACATGTACACTCAAACGTACCTTATATTTAATACACAAATTAGCTACATTTATTAATCTACTCAAACTGTTAAGAAAATAGATTGATTTGTATGTAACTTTCACTGTTATACAGTCGTTTTCGAAACGCCGTGTCTTATTACTCTGTATTACATTGGCGCCATTTTGTGAAATGGAAAAATATGATTAAAATATTATTTTATACAAAATTAACACGTACACTCAAACATACCTTACATTTTTCACACAGATTAACTAGATCTATTAATCTAATTGATCTGTTAAATATATAGATTGATTTTTATTTAACTTTCACAGCTATACAAACGTTTTGAAAACTACGTCGCATCTTATTGGTCTGTGCTACAATAGCGCCATTTTTTCAAACGAAAAAATATTATTAAAAATCAGTTTTTCATACAGATTGGTCTATTTGATCTGTTAAATAAATAGATTGATTTTATGTAATTTTTAATTAATTTTTATACAAAAACGTATAAGGAAACTGCGTCGCGTATCATTACTCTGTACTACTCTGTACCGTATAAGAGGTTTTATATCAAAATTGTCTCATTTCGTAGATGTGTTTGGACGGTGTTGTTATTAATATTTATCTGGTGTCTATATCTGCTACTGGTGCCTGTGATACAGAGACGTGGAGACGTCAGCTTTACACCAGACACACGCTATATAAACTGGAATACCAAGTTTCCTGGTGTTACAATTTGCGAGAAGTACAGTGCTAAAATAGTACAGAAGAAAATGAGTGAGGAATACAGTGAGTGTATTTTAATTACCGACAGGTTAACTATATTCAAATAATATAAATTGTTTTAAAAAGATACCTTTAAATTACAATCTACTATGAAAATGGTCAGGTTTGGCTTGAATATTATCTTATATTGAATACGTAATTTCATATTTATTATTATATTATCGTTATAGTGTTAATTAGATGCGTAATTTTGCTTTCTATTTATTTCAGTGAATATAGTGCATACGTTTAATTTATAAACATTAATAACGAGAGGAAGCCTTTTAAATTAATAATTATGAAAATAATTTGTAATCTTTACAAAATATAATACAATTAAAGGCAATTACTACAAAATTTTATCACTTTTTAATCTTCACAAAACCCATTTTTCAAAATGGCGCCGTTATTGTACAGATAAGACGCCGCGTAGATAATAAAACTTCTATACCAATTAATACGATTGCATTTCTTTTTTTATAATTATTTAATAGTTCTGGGAAGATGTTAATTCACTGAATTACCTAATACAGTTAATTCAAACTTTTTATTTGCGTTTTGTGATCTCTCTAACCTTTTAATTTAAAGATGATTTATTCATTTCAACCATGTTTAATGAACATTTTTAAATTTTGATTGAACTAGATATTAATTTATTTGCTTCTGAACTCAAGGTTCACTCATTTACTTCTAAACTAGATCTTCAATAATTTGATTCTGAACTATTATCGATACATTTGCTTCTGAACTAGATATTGGTTCATTTGATTCTGCGTCACATTTTTATTCATTTGCTTCTGAACTAGATATTGATTCATTTGATTCTGCATTACCTTTTCATTCATTTGCTTCTGAACTAGATATTCATTCATTTTATTCTGCATTTTATATTGCGCGTTCGTAGATTTAGAAAAGGCCTATGATCGAGTGGTGAGGAATGAGCTGTGGTCAACGTTATCTACGTATGGGGTGAGCGGTTGTCTGATCCAAGCATTGAAGTCTCTCTATGAGGGTTCTAGTGCCTGTGTCAGAATAAACGGAGCGTACACGGAGTGGTTTCCTGTCGAAAGAGGTGTTCGACAGGGATGTGTTGCGTCACCATGGCTGTTCAACCTTTTCATGGATAAATGTTTGACAGATTTAAAAGAATGTATGTATGGGTTAAGAATGAATGAATTA
>JACTOM010000905.1:1596573-1630722 GCA_015832385.1 Elymnias hypermnestra
AAAAAAAAAAAAAAAAAAGGTGCTTAGCAGTCAGTGCTTCAGCAAATACCTGTACCAAACTGTTGGCTGTCAGCTGTCGGCCAGATGTCACGAGTGTGGTGCCTCGTCAGTCGCAGCCCACCGAACTGTGGCGGAATGTCCCGCTCGGGGACCTCAGGGACTCATTTCGACCTCTCATTGGAAGTATTATAGGTGCAATACTTACCAGTGAGCAGGCCTGGAGAGCGGTTGCCTCCTTTTGCGAGACTGTCATCTCGCTTAAGGAGGCACGGCAAAGGGAGAGGGTGAATACCGCCGAAGCACTCCAGCCCCAAAGGGGTGCAGGAAACAGAAGGCGGAGATTCGTACAACTTCTCCCCCTGTAGAATATATGTGAGCTGCAACCGAGGGGCTAGAGAGGAATGCCTCAACGAACCTCTGGTTCCCCACTCATGGTTGATGGTGGTCCCGCTGGGTTTTAGTGGGTATTGCGAGTTTGTATCCTCGCTGAGTCCCACACTCCCGACTCCATTAGTCGGGGTACATAAATGCATTTCCCAACGACAAACTTATATATTAACCTTTAAACTGATTTATTTCTTTATTTAGGTTAACCTCTATAACTCCTGGAACAATTTGAACGCGATTCTTATTTATATATAACTCATTAGACTTGGACTGAATAAACAGAAAGTAGTGTGTGTTAGTAAGGTCACAATGAACTACTGCGAAGTCTAGTTCTACATTACTGCCACATTGGTTTATTGGTGTAGCATGTTCGGCTATAGACATGAGGTCCTGGATACTAGTCCCCGGTCGGGGGAGTTTAAAAATCGATATTGAGTAGTTGTCAGTGTGTTCCACCTCCGTGCCTGGAAGAGCACGTTAAGCCGTCAGTTCTGGACCTAATCTCTCTCCGCGAGTGTCGGAATTCCAGCACTTCCCACTATGAGAGTGAAGGAATAGAGAGTGTACTTGTATTTGTGCATACACTTGTGTACTATGCCTGCCAACCCATACAGAAGGTCTACGCTTTATAAACTCTCCTATAGCTGAGGAGGCCTGTGCCCAGCAGTGGGATATTAATGTACGGCTAAATACCTTTACTTTTATTCTACATTAAATATACATTTACTTACCGTGTTTAAAAACAATGCTCGCTGTAACCATCATTGTCATAAAAGGTTGTAATTCTTCACGATGTTTTCCTTTCCCATTATCCTTCTCATATTTAACTTCATTATAATTACAAACTATATTACTTTTAGATATTCTTTGAAGGAAAGTTTAATAAACAATGAATTTGCTCTGTCTTCTGATCCTTTTCTTCTGTGTACACTTGTTTTAATCACAATTGTAACTGTTTAGAATACGCTAAAACACTTATCACTATTTTCAATTGACACAATGTCTATTTGTTTGTATAATCAAATATATTGAAGACATTTTGAAACATTTAGTCCTAATTAGTCTTGTTTTTAACATTTTTATATACCATATATTATAACAGACTCTTAATAAACGAGCGTTCAAGCATTACTGATGTGCAAACTGATCAATCACTTGTTATCAGTTTGATAAGGATTTACGTACACATTTCTGGAGGTATTTGGGAAATGCATAAATTAATTGGGACTAATAAAACAAGATCAGCTTATCTGCTTAATTAGTATAATGAGATAATCAAGGAAATGAATTTGAGAAGATAAAAGATTAATTTGTTTTGTACTCCTGTCACAAAATGTTACATTATATGTGAAAAGACATATTTGCTATTTTTTTTTGTCAGGCGGTAAAACAAACTTTGTAATACGATTATTAGTTGAAGTTCCAATTGAATACAAATATTATATTATATAAGTACATCACTCATCTACGGTTTGCCGATGACGTAGTCATTATGGCAGAGACTCTCGAAGATCTCAATACAATGCTCGATGACCTCAGCAGAGTTTCTCAACAGGTGGGCCTGAAAATGAACATGGATAAAACGAAAATTTTGTCTAATATCCATGTACCGCCTCACCCAGTCATCGTTGAGAACTCAGGTCTCAAAATTGTTGGCGAGTACACATACCTGGGACATATAGTCCAGCTAGGTAGGTCCAATTTCGACGCCAGATATTTTCGTCCGATATCCCTCAGTGCCTGAAAACCAAAGTCTTCGAACAGTGTTTGTTGGCAGCAATGACCTACGGTTCTGAGACGGGGTCGCTGACTTTGGGCCTCTTGCGGAAGCTTAGAGTCACTCAGCGTGCGATGAAGAGGGCTATGCTCGGAGTTACTCTACGTGTTCGAATCAGAAATGAAGAGATCCGTAATACAACCAGAGTCACCTACATAGTCCTACGAATCGCGAACCTGAAGTGGCAATGGGCGGGGCACATAGTCCGAAGGACCGATGGACGTTGGGGGCCGAAGGTGCTGGAGGCGATCCCGCACCGGACGGCGCACTGTAGGCGCGCCCCCCACAAGATTGACCGACGACATAAAGAGGGTCGCCGGTAGCCGCTGGAGCCAGACGGCGCAAGATTGGGCCTTGTGGACGTCATTACGTGAGACCTATGTCCAGCAGTGGACGTCCATCGGTTGAAGTGACGACGACGACATACTTAACTATCTTTAAATTCAAGTCTAAAAATACTTTATTCAAGACGGCTTTTACATCACTTTGGAATCGTCAAACATAGTTTTCATATACATGGTGTTAGGAAACCGCTTCCGAAAACGAAGACAAAAAATGTTTTAACGACTAAATTTAACGAAAGTGCCTCGACCAGTGCGTTAAAGGAAGCGGCGCGGCGATAAATACTCAATTTAATCGTTTCTTGTACACTCACACAAGCACCTGCCGCTTGCGGATCTTGACCCGAGAGTCAGCTGATTGTGTAGTAATGTATTTTTTATGAAACTATCATGTCCTTTAGCTGTACTAATATGACGGTGCGTAAATAATGCAAAAATTTTTGATTATTTTTAATATCAAGCTCGATCTTTTTGTATGCCATCATCAAAGGTGTAATTAGTACTAACGTCTGCATCAGTTTTTGGGAGCGTTTTCATAACACCTTGTATTATTGCCAATGATTGATGATATCAAAAAACGCCCTGGAATCTAAATTTACGAGTGTTCCCTTGCGTTCTGTTTTGAGTTTCATTTAAAGTAAACAAACTTATCTAACACATTTAATGTGTGTGTGTTTTCTTGCCTTTATCCCACTGTCATTTCTACATTCAACAGTTCATCCACACTTTTTTTGGTCGCTGTCGGCCCTGCCGCTTACCATCATATTTAGGGCCCTCTTGCATACATAGCTTGCACTCCTATACACTCCTTAACTTCTGGGTCACTGGTGCTACTTTCACACTTCCTCTAATATACTCATTCTTAATCTTATCTAATTTTGTCACTCCACACATCCATCTGAACATTCGAATCTTCGCTGCATCCAATTTCCTTTCATTCTCCCATTTGGTGGCCCAGCACTCTGATCCATACAGGATGACAGGTCTTACGATCGCCTCAATATCAAATTTAAATGTACAAAAATTACTTTACCACTTCATCTTGCTTGCGATATTCAGTTCACATAAGTAAACAATAAACGAAAACCACACGAATGGTTTGTGCTTTGGTACGATGCTTTGTAGAAACTAGGGGTAAAATTGCCTTTTAATAGATTAACGCGCTTCCATCTTAGACTGTATCCTCGCTTACCAACAGGTGTGATAATGTCTAGCGTTAACCTGTCAGCAATTAAATCAAATCAAATCAAATCGAAAATATCTTTATTCAAGTAGGCATATTACAGCACTTTTGAGTCGTCAAATTATATATTTTTTTCCACACTCTGATTCTAATACACGTCTGATGATGGTACTCAAGATCGGCTTAAAATCTAAAGTTACGAGGGTTCCTTCGCGCCCTGATCCGAGAAGAACCCACATAAAACTCAGTCGGGTATTTTTTTACCATCATCATTACAATAACATATTAGATAGATAGATAGATAGATAGATAGAACTCTTTATTGCATTCAACATTGAACAACACGTTACTTATAGTGTAAATAAAACATAACACGCACAAAAAGAAAAAACATCAAATTAAGTAACAAAATAAACAGTAAAAAAAAAATTAAATTAAAGAATGCAACAGGCGGCCTTATCACTACGTAGTGATCTCTTCCAGGCAACCCTTTTAGAAAACAAACTTTCCGAAATCTAGAGGTAGCGTATATATATGAATAATAACAATATAATTTAAGATAATATAATATAATATAATATAATATAATATAATATAATATAATATAATATAATATAATATAATAAAATATAATATAATATAATATAATACAATATAATATAACATAATATAATATACCATAGTAGGAAGTATAAGTTTTTTATATTTTTTAATTTTATTTAGTTTACTACAATTAGTTTACTATATTGTAATTAAAATTAGAGCAATTCGTTCACTCCCAGGCGTTTCTATCGTCTAACTAATCTTGCAACTTATAATAAGATTTTTCTATCAACTTTCTTTTAACAAAGACTTTGAATTTATTAATTGACATCACATGTAATTAAAGAAGTTACTTGCAATAGACCAATCATCTGTTAAAAGTTAAAACCTTTCAGATGTGCTGAAGAGAGTCAGTTTGCTGTGAACAGATCCACTGGGCCTGGTGTACTATCGTTTCGTCTTTTATCTGATGCTCAAGTACGATTTCATAATTCATAATTACTTATATTTTTCAGGGTCTCTGCTGAGAGTATTTGTCTCTCTTGCAGAGGTCCATTTGGAAAATTGTATATTCTAATTTGTTTAGGTCTGGACTTCTTAACCAAAGAAACCCCGTTACGATGGTCTGAAGAAACTATAAGGTAAATCACCTCTAACAAGTATAGTGCGAATCCATTGTAGACTGTATCATCACTTACCATAAGAGGAGATGACAGTTAAATGCTTGCCTGTTAGCAATAAATAAATTAGTTGTCGGTAAATTCAAAACATTGATGAAAAATTGCATACTTTCAACAATTGAATTGAAGTTGTTTGCTGCCGCTGTCTTTCTTCTACTTCAATGCATCGGTGGATGGAGTGAAAGAGAAATAGATGAGTCACATACCGAACGTTTAGGCAGATCGCGCCTCTCTATCGCTTGAACACTCGGCTCAGGCGGAATGTGATGCTTTTTCGTGGGTACACTCAAAAGTCATCGATTTATAAAGTGTTATATATAATTTTAACTCTTTCAATCATTTCACTATATTCTTTATTTATTTTTTCCATTCTATCTCTCGAGCATTCAAACTTCAGACGTGTCTACTAAAGAAAAATCTTTTCGCCGTTAGGCCTTATCTTTGGGCCAGAAGTTACTACTTAAAAATATATCCGATTCACTTCTAGGCACAGTGCTTTTAAGCAAATTAACGTCAGTTTTGTTATATTCATGTCCCATTTCTTAAAAACAATCTTGAATATCTGGGACTTTTGTCGTTTTATTAATGACGTTATGCAAATATATAAATGTTGCATCACTAACAAGTAAGAGTAAGTTAAGGAGTTTAAGACATACTAGAAAACTTACTCAGTCACCACGATATCTTTAAAGGACAATATTTGAAATTGACGTCCCTTTAAAGGCGAGTATGCATAGATAGTTTAAGACCACCTTTTTATCAGATAGAAGGTCTGTGTCAGGGACGTTAAGTCTTTTCTTTCAACTGGTAATTTACGCACCACAACTGTATAGTCAACAGTGTAAGATTTGGCGATGGATACCTCGCAATACCTTGGAGAAACTCTAGTGAAGTACTTGTCATCCTTTATTGGGATATTCATGGATAATTCACGCATTCCGGTTATGACTGAGAGTTCACGAAGGCAGGAAAATCCTATGCGAACGTATGTCGCTTTGGAGTCCAGCTCCTGTGACGGCAGCCCAAGGGGGGATTTTGCGCGTTACTCGCATCATAAAATCATATGGGAAGAAATCTTGCATCCGGTAATGTACTTCTACCAAATGTGAATGACGGGTTCATTGGGAGCAGCCCTTCAGATTAGTAAAACTCGTCAGATAAAACGTCAGACAATCAAATAGGGCACTTTCTTGAGTGTACTTAACTAATTTGGTTATCTGACAAGCTCGAATGCCTTTATTTTTATTTTATCATCCTTTTCAAAGCCGCCCCTTTCAAACACCAAGCGCATTACTCAATTTTGACGACCTCGCTGGCGCAGTGGTGCGAGTATTCGCTTTGCTAGTAGAGGTCCCGGGTTCGATCCCCGGTAGGACGAATTTAGGAAATTGTATTTTCTAATTTGTCTGAGTCTGGACTGGGGGAGGCTTAGTTACCATCCTACCAACAAAGACGTACCGCCAAACAAAGAGATTTGTGTTCCGGTACAATGTTGTGTATAAACCATGAAGGGTATATCGCCTCTTAACCGATTAGCGCGCTTCCATCTTAGACTGTATCATCACTTACCATCAGGTGAGATCACAGTCAAGCGCTAATCTGTCAGCAATAAAAAAAAGGATGTAATATTGGATTTTTAGAAGATGTAATTTTATTTTTGGGACATGTGTGGGGGTTCGATAGAAGCTTAACCCCAAGTTTGTTGGGTTGCCGCTATCTTAGAAAAAAGGTTGCTGTAGAGACATAATTTGTAGCAAATCGCCTTAAGCTTCTATCGACACTCCTCCTTTATTCGTTTCCTCAGTTCTGAGGGTCGTGACAACCACCTCTGATTAGAAATTTGCTTTGTATATCATTTGCCTCTGCTTTCTGTGGCGTGTGGTGCGGATCTGATCGGACGAACGCATTGGGCTTCGACCTATTGATCTTTGCCATTAACTTTTCCAATTATCACGAGCTTTTTGAGGTTATCACCCTGTTTCCTGATTTTGAGGCAGATCGTGGACAGCCTAGTTGTAACATTGAATTTCTTAAGCATTGATGCGTTGGTCCGATGTGCTGTCTACGGTATACGAAGCATTTTTCTCCAGCACCACATTTCAAAAGCATCGATGTGTTTGCGGTCTGATGATCTCAAAGTCCACGTCTCAGCACCACAGAGAAATATTGTAAAGACGAGGCTTCGTAACAATTTTAGTTTTAAGAGATATCCGCCTATCCTTCCAAGTTCTATGGAGCTGAGACATGGCATTTCGTTTCCTTCCCCACTGATATGGAAAGTTTACGTAATATATTTTCGGTTTAGAATGTAATCTTCACAATTTTCTAAATCCCCATGATACTCGAATACCAAATTTAGCATATTGTAATATTATTTCCTGGAACCCTTAGATTTCCGTGCACAGTACAGAAGAGTTGTCAACTAATTATCTGGATAAGAAACTAAAATTCGAAGTTAACATGAAATTACACAGCATAGTGGACTATTTATTCTCCATTGTGGAAGTGGAGAACGAATCAATATTAGAAAACGAGGAAATCGGTGTGAGGAAATGTCATTATTATAACGAAATACCAGAGAAACTTTTGCATTCATATCAGGTTTGTGTGTGTATTTGAGAATCATACAAAAATGGCTGAACAGATGTAAATTTTAGCATGCAGATTGTTTAGGACTTGGATTAATATTATACATACCTTCCGGTAAATAACCCGACTTAACATGGTTATTAATAGGGATAGATTCGTAAAAGTAATAGTTTATTCTTAATAGTGATAGATTCTCATCAGGGATAATTTATTAATAAGGATAGCTTATTAATGGGGATAGTTTATTAATGGGGATATATTCATAATAGGAATAGATTGTCAATAGGGATGGATTAATAATAGGGATAGTTTATTAATGGGGATATATTCTTAATAGGAATAGATTATTTATAGGTATAGATTATTAATGGGGATATATTCTTAATAGGAATAGATTCTCAATAGGGATGGATTAATAATAGGAATAGTTTATAAATGGGGATATATTCCTAATAGGAATAGATTATTTATAGGGATAGATTATTAATGGGGATATATTCTTAATAGGAATAGATTATTAATAGGGATAGATTATTAATGGGGATTTATTCTTAATAGGAATAGATTCTCAATTGGGATGGATTAATAATAGGGATAGTTTATTAATGGGGATATATTCTTAATAGGAATAGATTACTAATAGGGATAGATTATTAATAGGTATAGTTTATTAATAGGGATAGCTTATAATTGGGGAAATATTCTTAATAGGAACAGATCTTTTTATAAGACTTGTAACAGGAAATGTGAAAACATTGAGACTTCGTGTTTAAAAGAATTTAATAATAGATCCATGTCCCTTACACAACGTAACTTTCGAATATTGCTAATGCTTAAAAAATATATGGGAATGGCATTTTTAAGCGTTAGCAATACACGAAAAGTACCTTGTCTAAGGGCCCTTAATAGAAATCAACGATTTCTTTCAGGTATATTCATATGGATCTTGTCGTTTGGCTCAAACAACCGAAAATATGTTTGATGTATGTAACTGTGTACACCCCGTACGAGATCGAAGATGTAAGTATTGAGGTATTCACATTCAGCAGTTCGGGGTTTGGTTTCCAACGTGGTATATATAGCATATTGTATTTTCTAATCGCTACTATTAGTTCACACTCACCCTATATATATGTCGGAGAATAAGAAAGAAGGAAGCTTAAATCATAGGGGCGTAGGGTTTTCTGCCTATATCGTCATTAATGGGATCCATAATTTAATTTCTTATACTGTGGGCGTTCGTGGGTATTGTTGGTGTAATCAAACATTTTATTAATTAACTCGGATTATAATGTTCAATGACTTAATGTTCCCGATATACTTTACACAAACTCATTAACACTAATAGCTAGGAACGCTAGGAAAGCAGACAGTTTCAATAGTCGACCACTCCGGCCGACCGCTACTCGAAAACTGCCGAGAGACGCGTCGGACTGCCACTTATTGACTCTGCCCCCACGCCGATACACAGATGGCACCAGCGTTCCACAGACTATTAAACACGGACTAGCGATCCACAGACTCTTGCACTCCGACATATATATATGTCGGAGAATAAGAGAGAAAGAAGCGTAAAGCATAGGGGCGTAGGGTTCTCCGCCGACGTCGTCATTATTGGCATCCATAATTTCTATACTGTGGGCGTTGGTGGGTAATGTTTGTGCAATCAAACTCGGATTATAATTTTCAATCACTCAATGTTCCCGATATCTATTCACACAAACTCATTAACAATAATAGCTAGGAACGTGACAGTTCCAATAGTAGACCGCTTCGGTCAAGTGCCACTCGACAACTGCCGAGAAACTCTCGCCGAACTGCCACTATTGGCTCTGTCCCACGCCGATAGATGACGCCAGCGCTCTACAGACACCTGCCCTCCGACATATGTCTTGTTTAAATTTTTTTAAACTTATTAATAGTTTTTTTTTAACTTTTGCAGCATAGGTGCGGTTTGGAAGTCGATGAAACGATATTTTATTATATTTATTGGAGTGAAACTTCTTTAGGCGCATGAGTTTTTATGCCAATTCGTTTGAATATTAGATTTTTATTTGCCATTCGTCTTTTAATGTACTATTTTTCATAAAAATTTTAATTCAAAAACAAAATTTAATTAATAATTTCTAATATCGACAAAAAAATGTGGCATTTTTTAATTATTTGTATTGATTTCCGACACTTTTACTGATGTTTTAATTTATCTTCCTTTTTCCCTTCCTCTAAGTCTCGGAAATCTAAAGTTTTACATTAGTTTGCCAAAGAAGTTTCACTTCTGACAGGTGGAACGTAAGCAATTTCTAATAAAGTCCAAATGTTTTTAGACGAACCTTACTACTGCAATTATACTGGAATGAATTGTCTGGCTACATATGAAGGTAAGTTGTTTTTTAGGTTAGCTAAAATAGTATTCGCTTAGGTAAATGCTTGGAATTACCCGTTCTCGAAGAAAATTAGCAATGAAACTACCTATGATTATCGTTATGCCATCAATTATCGAATAGTAAAAGTCCCTTAAAACATCATTATAAACAGACAATTTAGTTGTTACTTATATGTATTTATTTGTCGTATCTATAACATTTTAAAGACAAATTTGTTTAGTTATAGATGCTAATCTCAGGAATAAATAGCCAATTAAATGTGGAAGGCTAACACCACGTAACAATCAATAGGAGTGGTGCATCCTTTTGGGAGCTTCTGTTGCGTGTGTCAGAAATGAGCCATCATAATTTTAACTATTTTCAATTTACACTAAGCTCAATAAATTTTCTTGTCCACGACCATGAATTGACAAATATTATGAAGAAGTGTGATTCCTAATACTAAAACTAAGTAGCTCTGAAAATAATTTTTTAAGTGAAACATAAAAATGTGTTAAAAAAACTCGAAATATTCAATGTCGTTTGTGTCCACTGCGTAAGGAACCGACCGGCTATCTAGTTCATAATGGTGCACCCCTTTCTCCCACACTGCCCCTCTCTCGTCGAGTTAGTTACTCGATGCGCTGCGTGGCGGCCGCCGGCGGAATGTATTTTTATTTTAACTTCATGATATCTTTTGAAAGGAATATCCGATTTCAATCATTCAAAAAGTAATCATCAGGTATTGAGACAGTCTTGAATATTAAATTATTTATTTGGATAAAAATTTATAAATGGTATGGATAACACGGTCTGATTTTGATCGGCATTTCTATCAATTTGTTAAATGTAAAAAAGTAGTTATAGTGACGTAACTACAATAGTTAGACATATGGTCTCGCGAAGTTTTTTGTAGATATTGATATATTCTATAATAGTGTCGAACATTTTTTTGTCCTATCATTAATACTCTTCACAGCGTATGCGATTAAAGACATTTTATGGCTAATTTTTTTACACCTTCGGTTGGTTTTAATAGGAATTTCTAAAGATTTCTGTAGTAATCTAGTACTAAATATAGCCTATGATACTCAGTGATAATATAGCTTTCTAATGAATAAAGAATTATTAAAACCGGTTCAGTATTTTTTGAGTTTATTCGTTACATACAAAAAAACAAATCTTTCCTCTTTACAATATTAGAATAGATTGCTCATGACAGATTGTGATATTTTTACTCCAAACTACATGTATAAGCTAGATTCAATACAATAAATATATAAAAACTTAAGAGTGGTTTCACAATCGTCAGTTAAAAGTTTAATAAAGGCAAAATATTCAGCTCATTGTTACCCTCACGAAATAGAAGGATTACCCCCGTGAGAGTAATTATTCCCAGCTTAGGAAAGCTGGATCTAGGCTGTAGGTTCCTTCTTATCTATTTTTCTTTTCTTTATAGCTCAAAAGGTGAAATTGGGAATCGGTGACAACTCAAATATCGAGGAATGTCTGCCGTCATGTATGGAAAGCGAGTTGAATACCATTCATATATCTAAGTATGATCTAATTAATACTAACCACTGCACTGTCGCGTGTCATGTGTGGCGTGTGATATGTGATGTCTGGCGTGTTATATATGACGTGTGACGTGTGATTTGTTATGTGCGGCGTGTGATATGTGTCATGTGATGTGTGGCCTGTGCACTGTGTATTGTCATGTGTGACATATAATGTGTGGCGTGTCCAATGTGACGTGTGACGTGTGAGTTGTGATGTGCGGCGTGTGATGTATGATATGTGTCATGTGATGTGTGGCGTATCATGTGTGACATGTAATGTGTGGCGTGTGATGTATGATATGTGTCATGTGGTGTGTGGCGTGTGATGTGTGACATGTAATGTGTGACGTGTGATGTGTGATGTCTTGCGTGTTATATGTGACGTGTGATTTGTGATGTGCGGCGTGTGATGTGTGATATGTGTCATGTGGTGTGTGGCGTGTGCATTGTGGCGTGTGATGTGTGACATGTAATGTGTGGCGTGTGATGTGTGATGTCTGGCGTATTATATGTGACGTGGGACGTGTGATTTGTGATGTGGGGCGTGTGATGTGTGATATGTGTCATGTGATCTGTGGCGTGTGCACTGTGCCGTGTCATGTGTGAAGCGTGACGTGTGACGTTTGACCTGTAATGTATGATATGTGACGTAGATGTGTGATGTGTGATGTATGAAGTGTGCTAGTGCGGCGCCACTCGTGACTCGAACTGAGACATCAGCTGTTTTTTATTTTGTGTTTCATTGTTGGTTTTCTTAGCAATGTTTTTTTTATGAAACCATCATTTCATTTAGCTGTACTAACATGATGGAGTGTACATAATGCTACTTAAACATTTTAAAATCATGATTTTTTAAAATCAGGATGGATTTTATCCGTCCTGTCATCAAAGATGCCATTAGAACTATCGTCAGTCTTCGTTTTTGGAAACGGTTCTCTAACACCTTGTATATTTATTTTAATTATAGGAGAAAGCGACTGGATGGGGAAAATGACGGTGTTATAATAAACATCAGGATGATATCGTTACCAACAATGCGTTATCAGAAAAATTTGCTTCGCAACAATTTGGATTTTGTTGGTTTGTATTTAGACAGATTGTTGCCTACGTATAAAGTGTCAAGTAAAAAATTCTAACTTTGTAATACATTACTGTACTTTTTGTAGTGATGATGTGTTTTAATCATCATCATTTAATAGCTATATAACTAAAAAATGATGATTTAGTTTGACGAGTGGGGTGATATGATCATCACAACTACAAAAACTTCAAAAATGTTTAAAATACAAGCTGATTTTTTATTTATAGGGTCGGATTGCTTCGTTAGCTAGTCCTGGGTTCGATTCCCGTCAGGTTGAGTTAAAGACATTGCGTTCCGATATAATACTGTATAGAAACCATCGTCCGTCTGTCTGATTTTTTATTGCTGGATTCAATTTGATAGTTATGGATTCGGTATTGAGTTCAAATCATTTTATTTTTTTTATTGCTGACAGAATAGCGCTTGACTGTGATCTCACCTGATGGTAAGTGATGATACAGTCTAAGATGGAAGCACGCTAATCTGTTAAGAGGCGATATACCCCTTACGGTTTCTACACAGCATCGTACCGGAACACAAATTTCTTCGTTCGGCGGTACGTTTTTGCTGGTAGGGTGGTAACTAGCCACGGCCGAAGCCTCCCACTAGTCCAGATTCAGACATATTAGAAAATACAATTTCCTAAATTCGTCCTACTGGGGATCGAACCCGGGACCTCCGCTAGCAAAGCGAATACTCGCACCACTGCGCCAGCGAGACCGTCAATGAAAATATTTTTTTTTTAATAAACCCAATGGTATTAACATGACTTATTAACAACAGCTCCTTGTTTTTTTTTTCAGTTACAGTAGGAGGAATGATCGGCCTTTTCTTTAGTGCTTCAATTCTGAGTTTTGCTGAAGCATTTTATCTGATATTACGTTATAATAATAAATAATGGCGACAGTCTGCCTAAATTTAATATTTATAATCAAAAATACTTTTCCCCCTTGATTAGTCTTCTTATATTTTACTTTAAAAAATGGTAATTCTTGATTGTTATAAGTTTTGCACTCGAAGATATCGTACCATTGTTAAGGACACAGAGGCTACCGCTAAGTTTTTATTTCCTCTAACTTATCGTACTCGCGTTAAGCGCACTGAGGCTACCGCTAAGTTTTTATTTCCTTCAACTTATCGTACTCGCGTTAAGCGCACTGAGGCCACCACTAAGTTTTTTCCTTCAACTTATCCTACTCGCGTTAAGCGCACTGAGGCTACCGCTAAGTTTTTATTTCCTTCAACTTAGAAGTTATTTTTCCTTCAACTTATCGTACGTTTGCTAAGCACGTTCACCAGAACCCTAAGTTTTAGTTCTTTTTGATGTATTTTCTGGGTGCCTTTAATAAAACAATAAATTTGTATGACATTTTCTTTTTTATTACAGTTGTAATCAGTCACTGATTGCAGCTCGTAATTGATGACTTTACAGGGGAGTAATAGACACATGCCAGCGCATAATTGACAGTGATTTCAGCGATGGTACATGATGATACAGTCTAAGACGGAAACGCGCTAATTTAGGAGGATTAGTAGACTAGTAAACTGCCTCATTGGTTAGCATGTTCGACTACAGACATGAGGTCCTGGATTCGAGTCCCGGGTCGGGTCAATTCGAAATCGATATTGAGTTTCCTATTAAGATTTTCTCAATATTTGCCTGAAGTTGGGAAGTTGGTGGTGTGATCCAACCTCGTGCCTCGGAGAGCACGTTAAGCCATCGGTCCTGTGCCTGATCTCTCTCCGGTCGTGTCGGATTCCCGTCACATCGGACTATGAGAGTGAGCCAATCCGCAGTGGAGCAGCGTGGTGGGTCTATGCTCTAAAAACTCTCACTCCTTGGAGTGCGGAGGCCTGTGCCCAGCAGTGGGACGTTAATGGGCTGCTACTTACTTTAGACAAATTAGAAAAGGAAAAAGGTTGAGTTACAATGAAGGCCAGGTTTAGGTAGTTCGAAATAAAAATCAACAGATTTATACAGCATCAACATTTTATTAATATTTTTTAAAGTTTAAAGTGGAAAGTTTCAAACTAGCGTAAACTGCATTGCAGATATTCTGGTATTACTTAGTCACGGCCATCTTTAAATTCATTTCTGTTATTGAAATTACATATTTATGTTCTTTTTATATTCTCCTAAAATCGAAGCAAAGTATTTTATCTAACGAAACAAATAACGCCGTATTATATATTAAGGAAGTTTTATTAAAATAGCCGTGAAGTCGCGTTACCGGGATAAAAATTAGCAAATCTGATCATTGTATGATCTGCAAGCTTCATTTTCAAGGAGGCACTCGATGATAAACTGCCTCATTGGTCTAGTGGTTAGCATGTTCGACTACAGACATGAGGTCCTGGGTTCGAGACCCGTTCTATTAAGATTTTCTCAATATTTGCCTGAAGTTCCCAACCAGTTGGCGGTGTGATCCACCCTCGTGCCTCGGAGAGCACGTTAAGCCATCGGTCCTGCGCCTGATCTCTCTCCGGTCGTGTCGCATTCCCGTCACATCCGACTATGAGAGTGAAGAAATAGAGAGTGCACTTGTGTACTTTGCTGCCAACACGCAGTGGAGCAGCGTGGTGGGTCTATGCTGTAAAAACCCTCGCTCCTTGGAGTGAGGAGGCTTGTAACCAGCAGTGGGATGTTAATGAGCTGTTACTTACTTTACTTTTACTCGATGATAATGTTATTACAGCAACGAGCTTGTTTAAATGAATTTTCATAAAATGTTATTACACGACATGAAAACAACAAACAAGTTCGTTGCTGTAATAATATTTTATTCCAGCAATCAGAGTGTTTATTCTATTTTATTGGTAATTTAATTTTGTTACAGCAACGAGTATTGTTGCTTAATTCTAAGTTTAATATTGTTTTAATATTGTTACAGTAATGAGCTGTTCTACTCGATATTTATGCGTTTATTTAATTGATTGTAAATGTGGTCTAATATTATTTGCAATGAGTCTGATTGGTCGATTTTCTATGTAATCTAATATAGCTGCAGCAACGGGCTTGTTTGATCGAATTTTCATTTAATGCAATTTTATCATTGCAACGAATTTGTTGAGTCTGTTTTCCATATCTTGTATTGCTACAGCGACGAGCTTATTAAATCGATTTTGAAGCATTTTAATATTGTCACAATAACAAGTTTGTTTGATCGATTTTGAATGCGACGTAAATTTATTTGCAATGAGCTTGTTGGGTCGATTTTCTATTAATCTAATATTGCTACAGTAATGTGCTCTTTTGGCTCAATTTCCATACAAACTAATATTATAGTAACGAGCTTGTTTAGTTGATTTTAAGGCATATTAATATTGTCACAGTGACAAGTTTGATTGATCGATTAAATGCGATCTAAAATTATGTGCAATGAGCTTGTTGGGTCGATTTTATATTAATCTAATATTGCTACAGCAACGAGCTTGTTTAGTCGATGTTGAGGCATTTTAATATTGTCACAGTAACCAGTTTCTTTGATCGATTTTAAATCCGACCGTATATTATTTGCAATGAGCTTGTTTGGTCGATTTTCTATGTAATCTAATATTGCTACAGTAACGAGCTTGTTTAGTCGATTTTGCAATGTTTGTTCTTACACAAAAAGAAACTATGACCGTATTTACTGAATAAGAATTATTTTCGAAAGTGGAGAGTTTCATTAATTTTATTGTAAAATGGGTAATACCGAGAGCAATGTTACTAGTGGTGTGAAAAAACAAGCGGGGACATCGGAACAGAAGCTTTATCGCTTTTTAGATTTAAAAGGTGAGCAGAATTCTATTTTAAATAGATATAAATACTAATATATATAAAAGACTTGTTTGTGCACACAATACTTTTGTTCCCAAACGTCATATGGCAGCCCCGAAAAAACAGACTTTATTCTTTTCAATTATTGTCTAAAAGCCACCATAACTTCTACACATTTATAAACTATAAAATTAAACTAAATGCCTTAATAAAATAATAACACAGATAAAACTAACATACGCACTTATACAACGTTACACCGATAATCAAACCCGAAACTTATTTATAAATATGATTTTTTTATCAATATCGATTTTTTTCCGCCCCATCATCAAAGGTGTCATTAGCACTTTCGCTTGTCTTCGTTTCCTGGAGCGGTCACCTAGCATATATATATTCAGTGTTAAGAAATTTCTACTGGATAAAATGAAATGATTATAGGTGGACTGTACCAGAATAGACATGACAATTTAAGCACGATGTTGCTTGAAAAACTTGCCGGGGGGGTTCCATCGAGATACAACGTACGCTGAAGTACTTGGGTCTCACGCTTGACGGCAGGTAGAAATTCGAGGCTCATTTCGAGTGCCTGGCTCTCGGATTCAGAGGGACATGGGGACGGCGGGCGCGTTGAGCAGACTTCAGGTAGGGTGCCATTCCCCGTACGCAGTCGTGGTACGATCGATGGCCCTATACGGGGCCCCGATTTGTGTGGGAGATTTGACGCCACGTTCGAAGGCTATGCTGCAAGGCGCGCAGCGAGCCGTGTCAGTCAGGATCGTCCGATGATAACGCACTAACTCCTTCGAGGTGGGATGCGTATTAGCGAGTACCGCCCCTTGGGAGTTGGACGCGCAAGTACACTCGGACGAATATTGGCGAAGGGCGGACTCCCGCCATAGAGGTGACCCCCCTTCGCCAGAGGAAGAAAGGGACTGGCTGCCCCAGGCGCAAGCGGTCCTATAAACTGAGTGGCGGAACCGGTTGAGAGAACCGAGCGCTGGGCGGACGATCGAGGCTGTGTCTCCGCTCCTTGATCAGTGGTTGTCTCGTGTTCACGGCGTGATCCGGAGGTATCTATGCCGGGTGGCCCGTAGGGAGCCCACTGAAGAATGCCACGAGCACTCGCTTGCGTTGCGCCCCAGTTGGGAAGTGCAGAGATCTGCCCTAGTGACCGTATTAGTAGGGTCAGGCGACCTCACCCTGCCCACCGTCATGAGAGCGATGGTGAAGCGGGAGGAGTGTTAGAATGCGTCATCACCACGACGCTGAAGGAGGCCGCGGAGCGGCGTCGGGAAACGGATCCTGCCGCCCACGCCCTCCGTCCTAGGCTCCCGGGTCGACGACGTGCGGCTCACGACCAACGTCTTCTCCCTTAGGACTAACCTCTGGGACTGCGGACCGCGGGGAACCAGCGTTCCGCTGGTCGTGGTAGGGGCCCCCTCACGGGGAAGTCACTGGCGGCGTGCTCAGTTTTACTTTTGAGTCAACCTGTCGCGTCGCCCTTTGTGACAGTGCGTAGGACGGCCGGTTTATTTTTAGCCAGTAGTAAACCGGCATAACCCGTGACGCCCCCACGACGTCTCGGTATCCATGATAGATTTTATTCCCGTCCAAGAAAAAAAAGGTGAATAATAGCTTATTAACATCCCACTGTTGGCCACAGACCTCCTCACTCGTAGGCGAGAGGGTTTTAGAGTATAGACTAGGTTAATTACGGTTTTGAAATCATTATATAACAGGTGGTGGTTTACTGGTGGACATGATGAAACGTGCTGTTCAGAATAAACAATATGCTGAAATAGATCACGCTATCAAAACGAAGGTAGAACCGTTTTTATACAATAAAGGCAAGGGTCGCTATATCCCTATATCACATTTGGTGTTACTTCGAAATAAAGAGCGACCAAGGCATAAGTTGGTAAGTATTTAAATGCGCTGTCAAATTAAACATCAAACTTTGTTGTTTATAAAGTCTTGAAGACTTGAGTGAAGTTATCACGACGTAATGAATTTCGACGTACTACATCGTTAACAAACATTGTTGTTTATATCGACACGAAATTTGACATTTTGTTGTTGAAAGAGTCACGATGATTTAGAAGTATAACATGACTACATAAAAAAAAGACTCGTCTTTTATTACGACGGAGGTACTTGTAAAGAAATTTCAACCTTAAAAAGAAACTTCGCTGTTTATAGTCTTGATGAATCTAAAAGGTTGTTGTTTAACATTAGTATTCGTATTATTTTAAATTTTCCAAAATTTATCACAACTTTTAAAACAATTATCAAAGTTTAACATTTTGTTGTTGAAAAGGTCACAATGATTTAAAAGTTTAAAATGACTACATTTAAATAAAAACGATGTTTGTAATCGCGACGTGTACTTGTAAAGAAATTTAAACCTTAAACTTTGTTGTTTATAAACTCTTGATGAATCTAAATGATAGTTCTTTAAAATTTTTATTCATAGTAATTGAAAAACTTTAGATAAGTCATTACGATGTCATAAATTACGTGACTATATTGATAATAAATTTCGTTATTTAAAAAGTCAATAAACATGATTTAAAGTTTAAAATGAAAACGCTTTTATGAAAAATTTAGATAAGTTATCACGGCGCTGTGTATCGTGAACATATTTTGTTGTTTAAAAAGTCACAATGATTTGATCATTTAATATTAATACATTTAAAAAAATAGAAATTTTAACAAAAAAAGAACCGCCTTCAAAAAAAACTTACAAATGCATTAAGATGCTCTATAAAGTAAGAAATAATTGCGTATTATTTTATAGTGTTCTTCGTATTGTTATATTCGGAGTCGGTGTCTGCCAAGGTAGATGTTCCCCGCGTGTCCACTTGGACAAAGTGGACACGCGGGGAACGCATTGATCTTCATATTTAACTACGACTAGCACTTGACCATACCGAAGTTACGGAAGGCAACTCAAATATCTGAATAGCTTATAGAAGATTCTGCCGAGTATCGTTCATTTGCTCCTAAGAATTGAAGAGTTCCGTCACTTTATCATGGATTCCATTATCAGAACCTTACCAAACTATCACAAAACAACCCTTAAAGTATATCCTTTCTAATAAGAAAAGAATCATCGAAATCGGTTGGCGTGATCTTGAGTTATTCGTTCATTTGTCGCGGACATGCTTATGCAAATTTAAGACTTATCCGGTTTTCTCATGGACGCCATCATCAGAATTATTTTATAAAATAATGGGATCATATAACGAGCACCACCTTTCATTTAAAAAAAAATCATCAATATCCGTCCACCCAGTCGGGAGATATAAGGTTACAAACATAAAAAAAAAACAAAAAATACAGACGAATTGATAACCTCCTCCTTTTTTTGAAGTCGGTTAAAAAAAGAAACTTTGTTGTTTGTAATGTTAGAGTGATGTTAAAAACGTTGTTGTTTAAAAAGTCACTTGATTTTAAAACCTTGTTGTTAAACAATCATATCCAGTTTCTTTTGTATAGATACGTATCCTTAATATTTCTTTGGATAGTGAGATATTTGTGTAACTTTTTTATTATGTTTTACTGTTATCTGCTAGTTTACTTTGGTCTAGTGGTTAGCATGTTCGACTACAGACATGAGGACCTGGGTTCGAGTCCCGGGTCGGGCCAGTTCGAAATCGATATTGAGTTTTCTATTAAGATTTTCTCAATATTTGCCCGGAGTTGGGAAGTTGGCGGTGTGATCCACCGCCGTGCCTCGGAGAGCACGTTAAGCCGTCGGTCCTGCGCCTGATCTCTCTCCGGAAGGAATAGAGAGTGCACTTGTGTACTATGGCTGCCAACCCGCAGTGGAGCGTAGCGGGTCTATGCTCTAAAAACCCTCGCTCTTTGGAGTGAGGAGGCCTGTGCCCAGCAGTGGGACTTTAATGGGCTGCTACTCACTACTTTACTTAGCGTAATATACAATTTTAGCTACCACCATTACGTGGAATGGAGAATCCTGATGAAGAATTTGACGTTGAAAAAGACTGGCCTGTTGTTACTCAAGAGGAGTATGACTCTAATCCTTCAGCTTATAGAGAGCTTTGCTGGGATCTCAAAGCAAGTTTTGTTCTTTTAGCTATTCTTACAAAGAGGACACATTTGTGTTTTTGTATGTTTGTAACTGTTATTTCGGTAATTAAATGGATAAAATAAAAGAGAACGCGTCACTCGTAATTCACTGTATTGCACACTGTCAGATGGCGGGTGCAACCGCCGTACGTTTCTTTATGCTACCTAATTAATTCTAAATAACATTCCTCCACCATTATTAAATAATCTAAGGGTTGAAGAATTATTAAAATCATTTCCATAAGTTAATCGGTTTTCGAGGTCTCCGTGTTCTAGTACTAATAGCATCTCCTGGACTAGCGGACAGAGTGAGATTAGACTCAACGCTCCCTTGCGTCTGGTCGCCTGTTTTAGAGGGTTCGTCACATTCGGATCACGGTTCGGCACTTGTACTGGTTAGTTCACGCGATGTTTGAAGCTGTTTTTCACTGGTGATGTCCAAATTAATTCCGGCTTGGACATCCAGAACTACCGGCGGCAAGAATCCGTGTGAATCCGTGTCACTATTTTTCAGATTTTCCTTCATCATGACATTCTCTCCCCCCCATTTACACATTAGATTTAAATGTCTTTTCACCTCGATATTACTCTCTACTCAGGCGGGTACGGCCACGGCGTGAACGGAGTGCGATGTGGGGTCGCACGGAGCTGTGTGCATACCTGACAAGTCGCTACGAAATTTTCTAGGCAACTAGCCATCCTAGGCCACCAAAACCGCGTTCGAGCCGAACCTTTCATTTTAGCAATGCCTAGGTGACCTGTATGGAGCTCCTTCAATATAACTCCCTGAATTGCCTCGGGTATCACGAGTTTATGACCTCTCATAATGCAACCATTTTCAACTGACAACTCATTTCTACAGTTAAAATACGCTTTACTGTCATTATTATTTACACTGCTCGGCCAGCCGTTTAAAATATAAAACATTATTTGGGATAAGATTTTGTCTATTTTCGTATATTTTTGAACATCGTTCAATAAACCAGGCCTAGAAATTGCACCCCATATGTAATGTAAATAAGAGCTTCTATCTAATGTAATCGTAGGGGAACCGATTGCAACTGTATCTTGCTTGCAATTGCTCGCAGACGACAACAGCTGTTTCCGGGTGTCGTCACAAGTTAAGCGGCTCAAGTAATCCGCTGAATTATGAGCACTGCTGACAAACTCAATCGTATAATTATATGCCGCCAAGAATAATGCGTATCGCTGTAATCGATTAGCTGTAATTTCGGGTATACCACGACCAGGATGAAAAATAGATAATAACGGCTTATGATCAGTTCTTAATATAAATGGTTCTGACCTACCATATAAATACTGATGAAACCTTCGAATACCAAATATAATAGCCGTAGCCTCCTTTTGTATCTGGCTGTATTGTTTTTCGGCTGCATTTAAAGACCTTGAAACGTAAGATACCGGGCGTTCCTTGCCGTTTTGTTCAATCTGTGATAGCACAGCACCTAGACCGTGGGGTGATGCGTCTACTGTTAATATAATTTTTGCTTCGGGATTAAAATGAGCCAATATGTTATCTGAGGTCAGTTGTTTTTTTATCGATTCAAAAGCCAATGAATGTTGAATTTCCCACTTCCAAGTGGTATTTTTTTTTAACAACAAATGCAAGGGACATAAAATACTAGAAGCATTCCTTATAGTAACGTTTTCACACTAAACTACTGGGCCGATTTCGAAAATGTTTTCACCATTAGAAAGCTGGATTTTCACTGAAAGAAATAGGCTTTATTACTTTCTCAAAAAAAAAAAATAGGGATCCCTAATAAAAATGCATTAACGTAACCCAAGGTGTAAAAAATTGGTCACAAAATATCTGTCATCGCCTGCGCTGCAGAAAGTATTGATGATGGAACAAAAAAATGTTCTACAACATTATAGAAGACATTAATATCTACAAAAAAGTCCAGGATACCATATGTCCAACTACTATAGTTATGCCACTATAACTACTATTTTGCGTTTCAAAAGTTAATAAAAGTGGTGACAATAATCAAACCATATTATTTATACCTCTGTATTAATCGTTATCCTATTAAATGTAGTTTGATAAAAATGAAAACAGTGTAGCAACATCGTTGGGTGTCATTGGAATCCTTGGAATATGAGCTAACTCACCAGTCGCAGGCCCAGTTATAAGGGTCGCTACAATTTTCTTTAGACTGACATTTTTCAATTCGTTATATCTCTTGAATGGAATATCTGATTTTAATAATTTATAAAGTATTTTACAGGTATTGAAACGGCCTTTAATAAAACATATAATAAGGTAAGGATTAATACAGAGATAAGAATAATATGGTTTCATTATTGTCGGCACTTTTATTAACTTATAAAATGTAGAAAAGTAGTTATAGTGGCATAACTACAGTAGTTGGATATGTGGTATTCTGGTTTTTTTTATAGATCTTAATACTTTCTATAATATTGTAGAACATTATTTTGTTCTAGCATTAATAGTTTTCGCATTGCATGCGTTAGCAGATTTTTTTGTTTTACATCCTGGGTTACATTAATGCATTTTTATTAAGGATCCCTATTTTTTTTAAGAAAGTAATATAGCCTATGTCGCTCAGTGAAAATGTAGCTTTCTAATCCTGTAAAAAAATTCGAAATCGGTCCAGTAGTTTTTGTGTGAAGACGTTACAAAGATACAAAATAACAAATGTTTCCCTTTTATAATTTTTATAGCAACCTAAGCTTTTCACAAGTTAATCATTTTCAATATTAAATAGTTTAACTTACATTAGTTTAATTGGTTTTATCTTTTATATATATTAATGTTCAGGAGCGTGGGGCTGTTGGAGAAACAATTCTCCATCTATGTTTGTTGAACGCTACTTCTCTTCTGGCTGATTTGGCGAAGCGGTTGCTAAGATTTTATCCAAAACTTATCAACGACATCTACATGAGCGACGAGTATTACGGTAAATGAAACATGAATCGTCAGAAAGTCAGCGGTTACTCTTTTAAATTTAGTTTTGTATCTGAGAGACCACGACCTTCCACTTGCCACGATCCTTGTATATCTCCTTGGCTTTGGATTTGGTCCAGGAACGTTCGCCTTGGTTTTCCCCTTCCAACTTTCCCATTCACTCTTGACTCATAAATCCTTTTTGTCAGTCTCCTTTCATTCATTCTCATTACATGCCAGGACCATCTAAGCATACCTTTCTCAATTTTAGTCACACGTAAGTGTTGGCACCAACACTCCTGCATGCACATCCAGTTTGGCCCTTTGAGACACCATCTGGCTATTCATAAAGGCGTGCAGGGCACCATTTACCATATTTCCTGCATTCATTCTCCTTTCAATATCACTTTCACATGTTCCATCTTTTGTAAATTTAGATTCCAAGTATACAAATTCTTTCACCTCTTCCACTTACTCTTGACCTGGCCAATATTTCAAATGCACAGCCAAACTGGCCCTTTGACTACCATTTAACATATTCCCTGCATTCATTCTCCTTTCAATATCACATCCACATGTTTCATCTTTTGTAAATTTGGATTCCAAGTATGCAAATTCTTTCACCTCTTCCACTTGTTCCCCATCTTATCAAAATATTGCCATTGTTGCAGTATAATCAAGTCCAAATATTTCTATCGCTCAAATAATCTTCAACATTATAATATGCCTTTTGTAAAAGTATATTTTTGATATGTTTCTTAGAATTATGCGAATTCTCCACTCTAAAATATGAAATTACAAGTTTGTTTTTATTCCTTGTATTACAATTGTGTATTTCATCTTTCTCTCACTCTTATAAATGAATATTAACACGTATACAAGATATTATTCAATATATATTGCGACGGTATTGTGAGAATTGATGTTTCCTTGAATTTATCTCTTATCACGAGATCCTAATTGATGTACATTTGTTTTATGAAGTATTTCCTTAATCATCAGGTCCTGGTTCGTCTTTGATCGATATTCGTGTCTGAAAAGCCAACCGATTGTCATAATCAAAGTCATATTCTTACAGGAACCTGATGTAGACATTCAGAGAGATTTCCATTATCACACACCTTTTGGAGAGTGAATGCAGGGAATACGATAAATGGTGCTCTGCACGCCTTTATGAATAGCCAGATGGTGTCTCAAAGGACCAGACTGGCTGTGCAGTCTGGTATGGCAGAAGAATCACAAAAGTAAAATAAATGCGGTAGAGATGAGAGCGTTGAGAAGTATGTGTGGGTTAAAACTGAGTGACAGAGTGAGAAATAGTGTGATAAGAGAACGTTGTGGTATAAAAGAAGACGTAGTGACTAAAATTGAAAAAGGTATGCTTAGATGGTTTGGGCATGTAGAGAGAATGAATGAAAGGAGACTGACAAAAAGGATTTATGAGTCAAGAGTGAATGCGAAAGTTGGAAGGGGAAGACCAAGGCGAACGTTCCTGGACCAAATCCAGGACATTTTAAATAAGGGCCAGGTCAAGAGTACTCTAAACCGACGAACTTGTATGAAAGGATTAATGGGAATGAAAGAAGCGAAGGAGATATGCAAGGATCGTGGCAAGTGGAAGGATGTTGTCTCTGCCTACCCCTATAGGAATGAGGCGTGATGCTATGTATACACCTTTTGACCCAGTTTCACATTGACCCCGTTAATGTCCGCATATCGTAATATATTAAAAATATAATTAAATGCCAGTAGATAGGCACTTTGCATATCGGTTACTTTATCAAATTAATAATTTCCCTCGCATCCATTTACCAAAGTGAAACAACTTTAATATGAACTGGCAGTGATTTATTATGTAACGCAAAAAGGTACACAAAGTAAATGGTACGTTAATTTAATAATTTAAGAGGTAAATTACCTCTTACCGGGCTACGATTACTATTTTAGTCAGTATCAATTTCCATTAGATGCGAGGCAAGCGCTTACCTATTAGCAATAAAATGCCTAAATGTTCACTTATATTTATTTATGTATCTATCCATCTGTCTGTCTATCCGTCAACCTATTTATTTGTCTATCTTTCTCTCTGTCATATCTGCTATATCGGTATACAACTATCTATCTATCTGTCTATCACGTCTATCTGTTTATTTAGTCTCATTGTCTACCTGTCTGTCTGTTTATCTGCCTGACAATGTATATCTTTCAATCTATTAATCTGCCTATCTTTCTATCTAGTTTAACCGTCTATATGTCTGTTTATCTGCCTGTCATCTTTTTATCTATCTATCTTTCAAGTTATCTATCCTTCCCTCTGTTATATCTACGATATCTGTATATAACTAACTATCTATCCGTCTATCTCGTCTAATTGTTTATTTAGTCTAATTGTCTATCTGTCTGTCTGTTTATCTGCCTGTCAATTTATCCTTGTATTTATTTATTTATCAACCTATCAATTTGCCTATCTTTCTTTCTGTCCTATCTGCTATATATGCCTATCAAGTTTAACCGTCTATCTGTCTGTTTATCTGCCTGTCATCTTTTTATCTATCTATCTTTCCCTCTGTCATATATACCACATCTGTCTAACTATCTATCTATCCGTATATATGTCTGTCGGTTTATCTGCCTGTCAATCCATCTTTGTATCTATTTGTCTTTCAACCTATCTTTCTCTCAGTCACATCAGCTTTATCAAATCAAATCAAATCAAAAATGTCGTTTGTGTGTCTATTTATCTGCCTATCACTCAATATTTTTATCTATCTATCTTTCTATCTGTCTATCTTTTATTTATTTATTGTAGGTGAGAGTGTATTACACATGACAATAGTCAACGAGGACCCAACGATGGTGAAGTTCCTCCTCGACGCTGGTGCTGATTACCATGAGCGATGCTTTGGAAACTTCATGTGTCCAGAAGATCAGAAGGCATCAAGAACTGATTCTTTTGATCACGAGTGGGTTAATGTACAGCCTGATACAAATTACAACGGGTGAGATTACGATTGTGCTAATCCATATATCCTTAGGTCTGTCTACATATCCACGGTTAACTCCAAAAGCACTGAACTGATTTTCATGTGGTTTTCAACAGTAGATAGAGGGATTCTTGAGGAACATTTACTTATATAATTCGTCAAGGTTTTGTGTAAATTGGTTGAAATATAACGATAATTGTTGGAAGTATCGGAGGAAATCCATTAGAGAAGTAACAAAACGATGTTTGGTGAGATAATTTCTCATTTACAGATCTAAAGAAAAGTCCCCGATGGTATAATTTATCTTTTAAGGATCACTCACTACATCCATTTTATTAATCCTTCGTATTGTAACAATTTGAATGAAAATAATAACTAAAATGATAAGTTAAAGTGTTACACTTAGTCATATGGGTATATGAGTGTGTATTCGTGTTTGTGTGTGTCAGTTTGTGTGTGTTTGCATGCGATAAGGTCTTACGACATACAAAATGTGTTGTATGTCGTAATATCAATATTACAAGCTATAGCTAGTATTCATATATTTAAAGTTATAAAGCTTGCTCTGTTTTTTCTCCGGCGACATTGTGCTTTACTAAGGTTAAAGCTTTCTTTCGTGCTTTTAATTTTCTCAGCGAAAACTCAATGACGAGAACTTTCAAGGTTCAAACTGCTTAAAGCTGATATAAAACTTTCATTAACATAAATAAAAGTGAAGTATCTGGCTTTTTATGATATGAATATCTTTACATATCTGCTCGCTTATATTTTAAGCTTTAAAATAGATTTTGATGTAATTTTCAGCAATAGATAGAGTGATTCAAGAGGAAAGGTTTATATACAATACATACATATTGTGGTAAAATACAGGAGATGCTAAATATTATGAATGAAGCTTTGAAAGGGAAAGGAATGAAAGTGAATGTAAACAAAACGAAAGTCATGCTTTTTGATGAATCTATGATGAATGGCAATATTTTGATAGATGGGGAACAAGTGGAAGAGGTGAAAGAATTTGTATACTTGGGATCTAAATTTACAAAAGATGGAACATGTGAATGTGATATCGAAAGGAGAGTGAATGCAGGGAATATGGTAAATGGTGCTCTGCATGCTTTTATGAATAGCCAGATGGTGTCTCAAAGGGCTAGACTGGCAGTGCATGCTGGAGTGTTGGTGCCAACACTTATGTATGGTAGTGAAAGTTGGGTATGGCAGAAGAATCACAAAAGTAAAATAAATGCGGTAGAGATGAGAGCGTTGAGAAGCATGAGTGGATTAAAACTGAGTGACAGAGTGAGAAATAGTGTGATAAGAGAACGTTGTGGTATAAAAGAAGACGTAGTGACTAAAATTGAGAAAGGTATGCTTAGATGGTTTGGGCATGTAGAGAGAATGAATGAAAGGAGACTGACAAAAAGGATTTATGAGTCAAGAGTGAATGCGAAAGTTGGAAGGGGAAGACCAAGGCGAACGTTCCTGGACCAAATCCAGGACATTTTAAATAACGGCCAGGTCAAGAGTACTCTAAACCGACGAACTTGTATGAAAGGTTTAATGAGAATGAAAGAAGCGAAGGAGATATGCAAGGATCGTGGCAAGTGGAAGGATGTTGTCTCTGCCTAACCCTATGGGAATGAGGCGTGATGATATGTATGTATGTGGTAAAAACGTTGAAATCGAAATCGAAAAATTAGCTTGAAATGACTAAAACTTACGAGATAGATCAAATTAATGTACTACGGAATTGTATATATTAAACAGATCTATAAATAAGTCTGTTGTTTTCTATGTTTATCTCTAAAGGATAACACACTATAACCATTTTTATATTTTACATATTAGGAAAAATTGTGTTATTTATAATCCGATTTTACGTACTACAGTGTTATAAATTAATCAATTAAATACATAACATACATTATATGTTTCGTGTAGATAAAATCTTCCTTTAATAGTATTTCATTGGAGTGGCCCTTAGAAGATCAGATTTGAAAATCAGAGACACAGTTCCTCAGTGCCTGACGACAAAGCTGTACGAACAGTGCGTGTTGCCAGTGATGACCTACGGCAACGAAACGTGGTCGCTGACTATGGGCCTCATACGAGAGCTCAAAGTCGCTCAGCATGCGATGGAGAGGGCTATGCTCGGAGTTTCTCTATGTGATCAAATCAGAAATGATGAGATCCGTAGCAGAACCGATATAGCCCTACGAATCGCGAACCTGAAATGGCAATGGGCGGGGCACATAGTCCGATGGACCGATGGACGTTGGGGCCCAAAGGTGCTGTAGTGGCAACCCCTCCACAAGGTGGACCGACGACATAAAGAGGGTCGCCGGTGGCCGCTGGAGCCAGGCCGCGCAAGATCGGGCCTTGTGGACATCATTACGTGAGACCTATGTCCAGCAGTGGACGTCCATCGGTTGAAGCGACGATGACGACGATGTTATTTGTAAATATTAAAAGTACTTAACCTTCAAAAGAATTAGCATAAAAACGCTAATAAATGTGTACCACCATGCGCCTAAAGAAGCTTCATTGCAAAAATTCTTTATCCCAGTTTCTTTATTTACACTTTCTTATTCAGGTACGTATATTGGGGTGAGTATCCTTTAAGTTTTGCTGCGTGTCTCGGCCAAGAGGAATGCTACAGGCTTATATTAGCCAGAGGAGCTGATCCTGACAAGCAGGACACCAATGGAAACACAGTTTTGCATATGCTCATCATTTACGATAAAATTGTAAGTTATCTCCTAATCTATAATTTCGTAGCCCTGGGACATACAGTCCAGCTAGGTAGGCCCAATTTCGAGAAAGAGGTCAACTGCTGGATCCAATTCATCCAATTTCCTTTAGTGTCAGAAGACCAAAGTCTCGTGGTCTCTGATTATGGGCCTCATTCGAAAGCTCAAAGTCACACAGCGGGCGATGGAGAGGGCTATGCTCGGAGTTACTCTACACAATCAAATCAGAAAAGAGGAGATCCATAGAAGAACCAAAGTCACCGACATAGCCCTAAGAATTACGAAACTGAAATGGCAATGGGCGGGTCAACATAGTTCGATGAACCAATGGACATTGAGGCCCAAAGGTGCTGGTGTATGTTGGCCGACAAGGTGGATCGACGAGATAAGGAGGAGGCCGGCAGCCACTGAAGTCAGGAAGCACAAGATCGGGCACAGTGGGTATTATTAGGTGAGACCTTTGTCCAGCAGAGGTGGTCCATTGGTTGAAATAAGAGACTGTTATAAAACAAATAGTGGAGGAGCTGTTTGCTTCCAAATCCAATTAAAAGTTCCTCTGGGACAAGTCAGTCAAAGTGACCATCCACTCTCCACAAACATTTCATTTCCACCAAAAATATCTCCCTGGAGAATGCCAAATATATTTTTATTGGGCCAAACAATCTGATGGTACGTTTGATATAAAATAGACCTTATACATATCCAAAGATGATGATGTTGTTATTGTCTGACGTCACCTGGGTGTAGATTTAGAATCACAGGAATTCCTTAGGGAAATCTTTAGGGCAAATTAGGTCTAAGGCTTGTAAAGGTCCAGTTTAATAAAGGTCTGATACCACATGACGCTTTATCAGTTAAACTTATTTTATTCGAGCCACACAACCAGACAACCACCTTCAATCTTAATAAACAGCCGAAGATGATGATGTTACTATTGTCTGATTTTATCTGGACATGGAATCACCGGTATTCCCTGACAAAATTATACTCCAAAAACCTTCTTCGTGGCAATTTTTACTGGATGCCTGACCTTACAAGACACTTTATCTTTGCATCTTCAGGCTTTGTAGTAGGGACTCCCTGCTTCTCAATTTCTCATCGACACTTTTATAGCCATTATAACTTAACTACAAAAAAAAAACGGAGTATTATTCAAAAATACTAATTTACCTAAATTGATGAGCACTCCTTTACGTATGTTTTCTGTATCAGCTTCTTTCATCATCTTGTTTTTGATGATAAATTTAGTTAAGGACACGAAAATAAGATCACATTATACACTTCCTTCTATCACTCTCTTCTTTTGCAGAATACATTTGATATGGCGTATGAAGTCGGAGCTTCATTAAATAAAAGGAATGTTCAAAATTTAACACCTTTGACATTGGCAGCTAAGTTAGCTCGTGTGGATTTGTTTTTCCATATTCTCAATATTGAAAGAGAGATCTATTGGCAAATAGGTGCTACTACATGCGCTGCTTATCCTCTGGGACAAGTAGATACTATCGATACAGCAACTGGAAGAATTAGTAAGGACTCAGCGTTGAATTTAGTTGTTTTTGGAGTAAGTACTACATTGTAATGTTCTAATATTGGTTATGGCCTAGAAATTTTACTGTAGAAGCATATTAATTAATTCATGATCACTCATATAAAGGATTTCGACAAATACAACGCTCACGGTGAGATATCAGGCGTAGGATCATCGGCTTAATTTGCTTTAACAGGGTTTACGCTATTAACTTCTCAAATCCCGATTTTAACATTTCGCATTTGATTGATCCTTCCACTTGCCACGATCCTTGCATAACTCCTTTCATTGTCATTAAACCTTTCATGCAAGGTTAGAAGATAGATAGGCTAACAGATACTGGTAAGTAAACAACGTATGACAGTATAACTCTATCTATTAAGCATAATATACTACATGTGTGTGTGTGCGTGTTGTGTGCACTGTGTGTATCAGTGTGAATCTGCATTCGTGCGAACTACTAAATGATTCGCATAATTTTTTAGGTATTCGATAGTCAATCATACAAAACATGTAGGCATAACATGCTTCACTACCAGTGCGAAGTCGGGACATACATACATCCACAGCATCACGCCTCATTCCCTTCTGGGTAGGTAGAGACCACGTCCTTCCACTTACCACGATCCTTGCATATCTCTTTCGCTTCTTTCATTCTCATTAAACCTTTCATACAAGTCCATCGGTTTAGAGTACTCTTGACCTGGCTCTTATTATTGGTCTTCCCCTTCCAACTTTCCCATTCATATCCTTTTAGTCAGTCACCTTGCATTCATTCTCTCTAAGTGCCCAAACCATCTACAAAAAAAAAAATAAGTAAGTAGCAGCCCATTAACGTCCCACTGCTGGGCACAAGCCTCCTCACTCATATGAGAGAGGGTTTTTAGAGCATAGACCCACCACGCTGCTCCACTGCGATTTGGCAGGCATAGTACACAAGTGCACTCTCTATTTCTTCACTCTCATAGTCCGATGTGGCGGGAATCCGACACGACCAGAGAGAGATCAGGCGCAGGACCGACGGCTTAACGTGCTCTCCGAGGCACTGGGGTGGATCACACCGCCACTTTCCAACTTCGGGCAAATATTGAGAAAATCTTAATAGAAAACTCCACACCGATTTCGAATTGGCCCGACCCGGGACTCAAACCTAGGACCTCATGTCTGTAGTCGAATATGCTAACCACTAAACCAATGAGGCAGTCATCAAACCATCTAAGCATACCTTTTTCAATTTTAGACACTACATCTTCTTTTATATCACAACGTTCTCTTATCACACTATTTTTTATTTTTCCCTCAATTTCAATCCACTGATACTCCTCATATGTGCTTCTCCTGCCATACCCAACTTTCGCTACCATACATAAGTGTTAGCATCAAGACTCCTTCATGCACAACCAGCAAAATGTTGAAGCTGATTAAAAACATACAAAAGTTTGGATTGGATTTCAGTTTAACATAACATTATCATAATATGTCTAGTTATAAAAGAATATATTTGACAGAGTGGCTGTCGAATATGATTTATTTCCAGTTGGTCGTTGATTTCTTAATAATCCACAGACTCTTGATGATTCAGAAGAGTTTGTTGAGCTCCTTGATAAGAAATAGTAGTGCAGATCATTAACGTCCAACTGCTGGACAAAAGCCTCATTATTCAAAGAAGTGTATAATCAGATGGAAGTATATCATTTAATCAGGTGATTTCAGTAATGGAAATCATGAATAAACCTGTATATCCTTGGAGCAATTCTATCGTATACGAGGTGTCAGGAGACCGCTAACGAAAACGAAGACAAACGATAGTACTAATGACACATTTCATGATAGGACGGAAAAAAAATCGATCCCGATTTAAAAAGTCGTATTTTGTTAGCATTATTTACGCTACATCATGTTAGTACAGCTATATGAAACTATAAAAAATAGGTTTCTTTACTAAAAAAAACTGCTTAATTTGATCTAGTGGTTAGCATATTCGACTACAGTCACTACCCGTGCCTCGGAGAGCAAGTTAAGCCATCGGTTCTATGCCTGATCTCTCTCCACGATTGCAGGAATAGAGAGCGTACTTGTGTACCATGCCTGCGAATCCGCACTGGAGCAGTGTGGTGGGTCTATGCTTTAAAAGCCTTCTCTCATATTAAATTATTAAATTTTTACACTAGTCTGTGAGTCTTTTATGTTTTACGTTTTAAGTTTTTCTTTTATTTTCTTTTTATTTGACGTATTGCTGATGTCCGTGGCTTCACAAGGATTTAGCTGAAAATCAGCGCTGTGCGTTCTTTGCCTGCTAAAAAGAGCGCATAGCAAATTGCTGAGCTAAATTCCTTTTCGAATTGTTAATTATTATAACTATGTTTTTGTTTAATTTGTATTAGTTGTACAATTCGAATAAACGTTCTTTCTTTCTTTCTTTCTTTCTTTCATATGAGTGAGGAGGCCCGTGCCCAGCAGTGAGGCTTTAATGGGCTGCTACTAACCTTTACTGAAACACAAAATTACAGCTGACGTTTCAGCCCGGATCAACGACCTCTAGCCGCCGCAGCCACGGCCGAGCGCGCGGACATCTAGAGGTCGTTGACCCGGACTGAGACGTCAAAGGTGTCATTAGTACTATTATCTGTCTTCGATTTCGGGAGCCGTCTCTTTCTTATATACAATTTGGTTGTATGTAATACAGTAATAATAACCTATCGCTTTAGTCACCTTATCTTCTCATAAATTGGTTGCATATAAACCAAAATATATCATTTTCTAGGAAAAAGACGAGCATTTGGAGTTGCTGGAAGGGATGCTTATAGATCTTCTTAAGACAAAATGGAATACATTCGTGAAGTTTCGTTTCTACCGTCAGTTTATTCTTTTTTCTTTTTATTTTCTGGTTTCTCTCGTGTGTTTTACATTACGACCGGGACCACCTGATCGGGCTCTGAATAGTACAGTGGCAAATGCTACGATCGGACCTTTGACTAATGATACAGAATTATCGTCGGATGTTGGTAAGAGTCTTTAGAACTATACTTAGACAGTATAAAGGTCGACTATTATACAAATTTTACATAATACAGTGTTACTTTAATCAAAATCAAAAATATCTTTATTCAAGTAGGCATATTACGGCACTGTTGAATCGTCAAATTATTTTTTTTTCCACACTCTGATTCTAATATACGTCTGATGATGGTACTCAAGATCGGCTTAAAATCTAAAGTTACGATGGTTCCTCCACAATAAATTCAGTCGGGTATTTTTTTTTGTTACCATCATCATTACAATATCATATTAGTTTACTATATTTTAATTAAAATTAGAGCAATTCGTTCACTCCCAGGCGTTTCTATCGTCTAGGTAATCTTGCAACTTATAATACGATTTTTCTATCAACTTTCTTTTAACAAAGACTTTGAATTTATTAATTGACATCTTTAGAACGTCTTGTGGGAGTTTATTATAGAAACGTATACAGTTACCCTTAAATGAGTTGTTAATCTTATGCAGCCTACTAGAATTTATAACAAGTTTGTTTTGGTTTCGTAAGTTATATGATGTACATTCACTCTTTTTATTAAAAGAGTCAATGTTTTTATGTAC
>JACTOM010000905.1:1631869-1662525 GCA_015832385.1 Elymnias hypermnestra
GGAAGACCGAGGCGAACGTTCCTGGACCAAATCCAGGACATTTTAAATAACGGCCAGGTCAAGAGTACTCTAAACCGACGAACTTGTATGAAAGGTTTAATGAGATTGAAAGAAGCGAAGGAGATATGCAAGGATCGTGGCAAGTGGAAGGATGTTGTCTCTGCCTACCCCTATGGGAATGAGGCGTGATGCTATGTATGTATGTATGTATTTTATTCGCTATCTTTTAAATGAACATTTCGATGGCTACTAAGTATAAAGTACATTAATACAATTTCACTTGACTCTTTATACATAGGGGCCGTAAATTTGTGAAATTACATAAAACAATATAAGGTAACTGTAATGTATTTGTAGAAAATAACTGTACTACACCGAAAAGTGGTGTAGAATTTGATCCAGGAGATGTGGAAGTCTTCAACAGTACTAAACCTGGGACTGTTCAATGTGGCAGATTCAAGAGTCATCCAAAGGACAAAGAGAAAAGTAAGAAAACGAATTTTCCATATACGTTCTAAAATAGGAAAAAACTCAATAACTACTGAAAATATTTTCATGCGGTTTTCACCAATACATAGATTGACTTTTCAGGAAGATTAATGTGTAAAATTTATCAAGGTTTTGTGTAAATTCGTTATGTGACGTTAATAATTGAAAGTGTTTGGAAAGTCAAGCACCCCTCGAGTTTTTAAAGCAAATATAGCCTAATCTCTTAGAGATATAACAAAACAATGTATGGTAGAATTACTCCCCTTTTATAGATCTACAAAAAAGTCTATGACAGCATATGTCAATCTTTTAAGGATAACTCACTACATCCATTTTATTTTGCACGAAAATGCTCACGTACAATGCGGTTACCTTTAGGACTTCAAACATATTATAGTAATAATCTACTGAATGGATTTTTATGCGATTTACACTAATAGATAGATTGATGTTTTAGGAAGATTAATGTATAAAATTTATCAAGGTTTTGTGTAAATTCGTTATGTGACGTTAATAATTGAAAGTGTTTAGAAAGTCAAGCATCCCTCGAGTTTTCAAAACAAATATAGCCTAATCCCTTAGAGATATAACAAAACAATGTATAGTAGAATTACTCCACTTTTATAGATCTACAAAAAACTCTATGACAGTATATGTCTATCTTTTAAGGATAACTCACTATATCTCTTTTATCTTACACGGGAAAGTCCTTAACTAGCTGTTATACTAAAATGTTATTTCTTAGGACGATAACATGTACATTTTTGTTGTAACAAACAATGGAGTTAGGCCGATCGTGCCTCTCTATCGCTTGTTCCGCTTTCTCGCTCACACACTGATCAGGCATAACGAGACTACCATCGATTTATTTACTTTATAACGTCAAATTAATTAAAATAGTATGAGATTAGAGAACGTCTTAGAATCTGTTACGAGGGTTTCTTTGGGTCCTATTTTCAAACAAACCCCCAATAAAATCAGTTGTCACTTTCTTTTATCATCATCATCTTCATCATCCAATGTTTGCCTGACACGAATAGCGATAAGGTCGCCTTATTGTACTGATCTACTTTGTATTGTCTTTCTTATATGCTTTCTATTAACTACGCTTTTTTATTGTTATATTTGTAACGTTTTCACACGAAAACTGCTGGATCGATTTCAAAAATTTCTTCACCATTAGAAAGCTTCATTTTCAATAAGTGACATAGGTTACAATTATTTTTCAAAAAAAATAGGGATCCCTAATAAAAATGCATTGATGTAACCCAATGTGCTCTGTGGAAACTATTGATGATAGAACAAAAAAATGTTCTACAATATTATAGAACGTATTAATATCTACAAAAAAGTCTACTATGCCATATGCCCATCTATTTTAGTTATTAACCGACTTCAAAAAAAGGAGGAGGTTATCTATTCGTCTGTATTTTTTTTTATGTTTGTTACCTTATATCACCCGACTGGGTAGACCGATTTTGATGATTATTTTTTTAATGAAAGGTGTTGATCGTCATAGGGTCTCATTAAAATCCAGTTCTGATGATGGCATCCATGAGAAAACTGGATAAGTGTTAAATTTGAATTAAGCATGTGCGCGACAAATGCACGAATAACTCAAGATCACGCCAAATGATTTCGATGATTCTTTTTTTATTAGAAAGGATATACTTCAAGGGTTGTTTTGTGATAGTTTGGTTAGGGTCTGATAATGGAATCCATGACAAAGTGACGGAACTCTTCAATTCTTATTAGCAAATGAACGATACTCGACAGAATCTTCTATAGGCTAACCAGATATTTGAGTTGCCCACCGTAACTGCGGTATGGTCGTAGTTAAATATGAAGATCAATGGATCTCCTCAACGGCTTACAGTAAGGGTGCGGTTTAAGGCAGAAAATATAAGTGTCTGTAATCAAATAGCAATGAGCTTACATTTGTTGCTGCATTGCAACACGTTTGCTTCAGATTCACTAAAAATTAAAGAATAAATAAAAATTTAAACAAAAAAAGAAGACTGAGAGCAAATTAGAGCAAATTAATATATTTGTAAGTTTGTTTTGAAGGCGGTTCTTTTTTTGTTTAAATTTTTATTTTGCCATTATAACTACTTTTTTAAATTTCTAAAGTTACTTAAAGCGCCGACTAATAATCTAACCATATTATACCTCTCAGAGATCGTTGCATTACCTGTAAAATACTTTTTGAATTATTAAAATGGGACATTCCATTCAAAAGATATAATTAATTTAAAAATGTCAATCTAATGAACTGGTACTTTAACACTGGATTTATTCCAGAGGCTCCCAAAGAAAACGACGTGGAAGGATGGTGGGAAGATTTGACAGAAGAATGTAGACTTATGAATTTCGAAACCTGGCAAGCAAAGGTTGTATTCTTTTATCTTAATCTTAATGTTTATATGACACTGTCACACCCAAAACACGAGACGCTGCAACACCGCTTGTTAAATCTGTAATATCTTCTAAAATATCCATTTTAATGACACACTGTTAAATACAATTTTGTTCTACATGAAATTGACAACTTATATAACGTACTCAATTAGATAAGTAATATTACAGTATTGTATAAAATAGCTTGGTAAATAACACATATTTTATTTATATGTAAAAGATGAAAATGGTTATAGTGGGTTATTATTTACAGATAAATATATACTATTGCAGATTTTTTCATAGATTATTGTATGATATACAATCACGTAGTACATTAATTTCATTTATCTTGTATGGTTTAGACAGTGTTTGTGATTTAAGCGCACAATAACATGTTTATTACGATAACATATAACAAATCTTTTAATTTTTTATTTGTTTTTGTACTATAATATGTTTTTTTTATACATTTAAACCTTCCTCTTGAACCAGTCTTTCTATTGCAGAAAACTGTATTAAAATCCGTTGGATAGTTTAAGTTTTATACAATATTTCAGGTGAGGATATCAGCTGAACTAATGTTATGGGTTGGAGCTTTAGCTTACATTGGGGCTGCATTACGTGAAGCAAAGTTCCTGGGATTGAAAATGTTTTTTGAGAACTTAAGCACTGTCCCATCAAGGTCAGTTATATAACTAGCGACCCTATTTATTCACCCCCTTAGTCATAGATAGCTGTTTTTGAGTCGCAACCCTTAATTAGAATCATTTCAGTGGAGATCGTTTCAAAAGAAGTTTTATTAGCCTTTAACCCTTTTTCAGTAGTCGTCGTCGTCACTTCAACCGATGGACGTCCACTGCTGGACATAGGTCTCACGTAATGACGACCACAAGGCCCGATTTAGCGCAGCCTAGCTCCAGCGGTACTGGCGACCCTCTTTATATCATCGTTCCACCTTGTGGGGTCTGCCTACACTGCGCCGTCCGGTACGGGGTTGCCACTCCAGCACCTTCGGCCCCCAACGTCCATCGTCTTTCAGACTATGTGCCCCGCCCATTGCCACTTCAGTTTCGCGATTCGTAGAACCATGTCGGTGACCCTGGCTCTACTACGGATCTCTTCATTTCTGATTCGATCACGTACAGAAACTCCGAGCATAGCCCTCTCCATCGCCCGCTGAGTGACTCTGAGCTTCCGCATGGGCCCATAGTCAGCGACCATGCACTGTTCGAAGACTTTGGTCTTCAGGCATTGAGGGATATCGGACGAAAATATCTGGCGTAGTTTCTCGAACGCTGCCCACCCGAGTTGGATTCGGCGGTTGACCTCCTTCTCGAAATTGGACCTACCTAGCTGGACTATGTGTCCCAGGTATGTGTACTCCTCGACAATTTCGAGAGCTGAGTTCTCAACGATGAGTGGGTGTGGCGGTACATGGATTTTAGACATAATATTCGTCTTATCCATATTCATTTTCAGGCCCACCTGTTGAGAAATTCTGCTGAGGTCATCGAGCATTGTATTGAGATCTTCGAGAGTCTCTGCCATAATGACCATGTCATCGGCAAACCGTAGATGAGTTATGTACTCGCCTTTGATTTTGATGCCCAGTCCGTTCCACTCCAAAAGCTTAAAAAGGTCTTCCAGATGTGCTTTGGGGAGATAACATCTCCCTGCAACCCTTAATCAGAATCATTGCAGTGGAATCATTTCGAAAGAAATTTTATTGGTCTTTAGCCGTTTTTGAGTTGTAATCCTTAACTAGATTACTTTCTGTGAAAATTGGGTCGACAGAAGTCTCATTGGCCTTTGATTCTGTTTAGTTGCAACCCTTAATTAGAATCATTTCAGTGGAAGTCGGTTCGAAAGATGGTTCATTTGGCTTTACGCCTTTTTTGAGATTCAACCCTTAATTCGAATCATTTCAATGGAATCGATTCGAAAGAAATTTTATTGGCCTTTAGCCGTTTTTAAACAGAAACCCTTATTATAATCATTTCAGTGGAATCGGTTCGTAACAAGTTTCATTGGCATTTAGTCGTTTTTGAGTTGCGACCCTTAACCAGAATCATTTCAATGGAGATTCGTTGAACGATGTTTCATTTGACTTTACGCCTTTTTTGAGATTCAACCCTTAATTCGAATCATTTCAATGGAATCGGTTCGAAAGAAATTTTATTGGCCTTTAGCCATTTTTAAAATGCAACCCTTAACCAGAATAATTTCAGCGGAATTTCTTCCAAAGAAATTTCATTTAAATTTACGCTATTTTTAAATTGCAACTCTTAATTCGAATCAATTTAGTGGAAGTCGTTTCAAAAGAAGTAAATTTTAATCAGATTCATTTCAATGGTTTCAATCAGTTCGAAAGAAATTTAATTGGCCTTTAACCGTTTTTGAGTGGCAACCCTTTTCATTCAATCGATTTGAAAGAAATTGAATTTGCATTTAGCCGTTTTGGATCTGAAATCCTTATCAGAATCATTTCAGTGGATTTACTTCTAAAGAAATTTCATTGGCCTTTATTTGATATTACATTAAACCTTAAATTCAGTTAATACCCTTTTAGAATCGAGGTATTCAACTCGTTGCTGTAATAAAGTGTTTATGGTCCCATTTAACATAACCTTTTAGTATCCTGTTCAGGTTTTGTAAATGTCTTTTAAAAGTACCAGTTAGCGTTCTACACGTGACCTTAATCTGCCCAAATGGCCGATAAAAGTGAGTTGTTCTGTCGTGTTTTTGGGAACATATCCCTTATCCCTTCATCCCGACAGTTAAACATTATTGACTCATATTTATTTGACAGTGTATTAAATAATACTAGCTAAACTACGAAATCCGTTTAAATTATACGGGTTTAAAAGATTATTTTAAAATTCATGAATGTATTTTTAATGAACGTATTGAAGTTGATAAGAATAAATACTATATCCGTTTGAATAACTTACCAATTTCTGCATTTTAATGACTGATTTTCTTGCAAATTAAAATGGATAGTGTGAGCTATCCACATAGACTTTTTTGTAAATCCATAACCCTTGGATTGCCCCGCGGGTCGAATGACGCTAAAGTGGCTCTTGTTTGCTAATAATTTGCTAATAATTGCTAACTCCTGCCAGTCTGGCCTTTTGAGACACCATCTGGTTATTCATAAAGGCGTGCAGAGCACCATTTACCATATTCCTTGCATTCACTCTCCTTTTAATATCACTTTCACAGCTTCCATCTTTTGTAAATTTAGATCCCAAGTATACAAATTCTTTCACCTCTTCCACTTGTTCCCCGTCTATCAAAATATTGCCATTCATCACGTTCAAAAAGCATAATAATTTGTTTACATTCCTTTCTCTTTCAAAGCTTTATTAGCAAACATAAAGTTTTCTTTTGTTTATTAAAAAGGCCGTCCGTAAAAGTTATATATGTGAAAAAAGTCCGTCTTCTATTTATAGGCTAATATCTTAAAACTTACCTCAAGGGTTTTCATTGTTATTCACATAACTTATATAAACAAAAACAAAAATAATCAGTAATAAATACTCACAGTTTATAATCTTATCGACTATCGACACGACACAGGCACCGTTAGTAACGGCCACTTTGTAACTGATTTGTTTTTGTTTTTCTGTTGTCTGGTGTTATTTTTACGCATATTTTATTACGGCAGTTAGAGAAGCGTAATAGATAACACACAGGACTTAGAAAGAAAGCGAATCTGATATATATCTGAGTTGGGACAGAACTATAGTTTCGTGTCACTAGTAGTTGAGACGGGCATTCTAGGGGATAAAAGAGGAAACAAAACTATTCATTATTTTGTTATCTCTATGGGATTACGCAGCATTTTCAATTTAATAATTTAAAGTGCCAGATAAGTTAGTTTTTCAGTTACTTCCAACTTTAATAGTTACATTTCAACCAAGTTACACAAAACCATTACTAGTTGTATACAGGGTTAAATGGAAAGGGGTAAGAAGTAAAAAAGGGTAGATAATACTCTAAAAATGCTTCTTAGATAAAGTATTAACGTGCTGGAAAACATAAGTTTTTTTGTCCCATACAAATTAAAAATCACTCTATCTATTGGTGAAAACCAGATGAAAATCGCTTCAATACTTTTTGAGTTTATCGCGAACAGACCGACAAAAAGACGCGACCAGAGGACTTTGTTATATGTGTATGTAAGGTTAACATTGCGTGTTAATCACAAATACATTGACTGTCCCAACGCTTCTGTAAACGCTTAGGACCGCCTTTTAATGACAGCAGTAACTAACGACGTCTCCAACACAAAGAATAATTTTAAGTAGGCTCAAAAAGTAATTTTTATATAGTCTTGTATGTTACAATGTGTTATAGTTTATTTCTGAATCACATGATATTTCAGGGTGATGTTCCTATTTTCCTGTCTCCTTATGGTTGCTTTACCAACACTGCGTCTATGGTGCGCTGATGAGGAGGAGGACCACCTTGCAGTCATCATTATGCTTACAACGGCACCATACTTTTTATTCTTTTGTCGGTAGGTATTAGCTTATGTTACAGCTTTCTTTTATACAGTTAGTGGAATATATCCGTCATCGGTACGAACATCGTAAAATCTGTCTTTGAATATCAGGGTGCTCTAAATTTTTTATTACGAATTGTTCATTTAGAAAAAACGAAATATGCTTAAGCCAATATAACATTTTAAAAACCTGTGTCTCTCTCTGTTAGTTTGCGTGTGTGTTTCGACCTTAATCTCTATCATTCTCTCTCTTCACATCTCTTTCTCTGTGTATATGTGTGTCTCTGTCTGTGTGAATATCTCGGTATGTATTACAGCGAGTGTGTGCTTCAGTACTAACTCTCTTTTCTCTGAGTATCACTCCATCTCTCGGTAGACATACTGAAGCACACGCTTACTGTAATACATCTATCTCTCTGTGTGTATTTCTGTCTGAGGGTGTGTTCATGTGTTTTTTGATATGTCTGTCTGTATATATGTCTCTCTCTATCATTCTCTTCTGGTCGTGTGCACATGTCTCCCCCTGTGTATATGCGAGTCTTTGTCTCTGTGTGTAAGTGTGAAAGTCTGTCTCTCTCTCTTTTCTCTGAATGTGTCTCTATCTCGATCTGTGTGTTTGTGAGTGTGTTTGTTCGGTGTGATAGTCTGTCTGAATATGTCTATCTCCATCATTCTCTCTCTGGTCGTGTGCACATTTCTTTTTCTGTGGGTATGTGTGTCTCTATCGTGGTGTATATTTCAGTGAGTGTGTACTTTAATATGTGTGTGTGTTCGTGTTATTGTATTAATATAAAGGGTCTGTCTGCACATGTCTCTCTCTTTCTAGCATTCTCTCTCGTATCGTGTGCACTTCTCACTCGCTGTGTTTGTGTGTTTATCTCTATGATGTCTATGAGTGTATGCTACAGGGCGTCTGTCTCTCACTTTATCCCTGAGTGTGTTTCAATCTCAATATGTGTATATGTATGCTTTCAGTGTGTATGTTTATATTGACGTGTATCTAACTCTCTCTCTCACGATTATTGCTGACACGTTAATGATTCCCTGTGATCACACCTGGTGGTAAATGATGATACAGTCTCAGATGGAAGCGCGCTTATCTGGTAAGAAGTGATTTATCTCTTATGGTATCTACTGGGTGATAGTTTTTTAAACCCTTTCTTGGACTTATATCTACAATGTGTTTATAGTGTTGCTCGTAAATAACTTTTTTTAACGCAATTCTAAGAGCGGCAATGTAATGTCACGACAATCCACTGATTATTACCCAAGTTAAAACATTGTCACTGGATTATATTTGATAATTCGACATTGAAGACGACTTAATTTCAAATTACTATTACAAAAACCTGATTTGTTTTTACGAAAGACACATCATAACGCAACTAATGATATTTATTTTTAGCCACACAATCTGATAAATATGCATAAATAATACTTGTTTTAACAGGTTATTACACCATTGTCTACATGCAAACTTTGTCTATTATTCTATAGGATTAATACAGAGGTATGAATAATATGGTTTGTATATTATTGTCTGCACTTTTATTAAATTTTAAAATTTAAAAAAGTAGTCATACTGGCATAACTACAGTAGTTGGACATATGGTAATATAGACTTTTTTGTAGATATTAATACGTTCTATATTATTGTAGAACATATTTTTGTTCTAGCATCAATAGTTTCCGCAGCGAAGGTGATGACAGATTTTTTGTGACCAATTTTTGCACACCTTGGGTTACATTGATGCATTTTTCTCAGGGATCTCTATTTTTTTGAGAAATTAATATAGCCTATGTCGCTCAATGAAAATGCAGCTTTCTAATGGTGAAAAAATTTTTGAAATCGGTCCAGTAGTTTTTGTGTGATAATGGTACAAACATACATTCATACAAAAACACAAATGTTTCCTCTTTATAACATTAGTTTAGATAACACACTTACCATCAAGTGAGATTACAGTCGGGTTAGCACTTACATAATAACAAATTATATAAATTGATTGAATTGAATTTGGGTACTCGATTTTTACAAATTTTGTTATATAAATTGTAAATAATATACATTAACCTTTCTTTTTAAACCTTTTTCGTACCTTTTTTATTGATTCATTTTATTAATTTCATCCATTTCATTCGCGTCATTCACTTCATCAATTTCGTCAGTTTCACTCGTCTCATCCATTTCATCCATTACTTGCACGCATTGCAGTCATTACACTCTTTCCATTCAATACATTAATTGCACTGATTGCACCTATTGCACTCGTTGTACTTATTACTCTATTTGCATTCAATACGCTCGTTGCACTCATTACACTCTTTGCATTCAATACACTCATTGCACTGATTGCACCTATTGCACTCGTTGCACTCATTACTCTATTTGCATTCAATACACTCATTGCACTCATTATACTCATTGCATTCAATATACTTATTGCACTCGTTACACTCTTTTCATTCAAAACGCTCATTGCACTCCATTCACTTATTGCACTCATTACAATCTTTGCCTTTAGTACACTCATTGCACTCATTACACTATTTGCATTCAATACACTGTTTGCACTCATTACACTCTTTGCATTCAATACACTTATTGCACTCATTACACTCTTTGCATTCAATTCACTTATTGCACTCATTGCACTCTTTGCATTCAATAAACTTATTGCACTCATTACAATCTTTGCGTTCAATACACTCGTTACGCTCAATGTACTTATTGCTCCCATTACACTCATTACAATTAATACATTCCTTGCGCTCATTACATTCAATACACATATTGCACTCATTAAACCTATTGCACTTATTACACCCTTTTCATCAATACACTCATTGCACTTGTTAAACCTATTGCACAGTGTAATGACACTCATTGCACTAGTTACACTCATTGCACTTATTACAGTCACCACATTCATTCATGCATTTAAATTCATTCCTTAGGAAACCCTATAGGTATTATATAATTATTACGAAATCCAATCGGTAGTTGTTGATCACGAACAGACAGACGGAGAACTTAGATTTAAAATTGGCGAGGCTCCATTTATATTCGTTTGTTGCAGTGGCTTCAAAACGGTCGGTCCATTTGTTGTGATGATCTACCGAATGGTGATGGGCGACCTTCTACGTTTCGTTTGTATTTACCTCGTGTTCGTCATGGGATTCTCACAAGGTATCGTTACGTAAACTATTGACATTTTAGAAAGTATCCTTCTACGATTGTACTAGGCTAGTTCTAGCCCGACAACGCATCAGCAGTTCCTGTGATGCTGCAGGTGTCCATGGTCAGCGATAATCACTTAACAACAGGTGACCCGCCAGTTCGTTTGTCTCCCATAATTATATAAATAAAAATACTCTGCAAAACTGAGTGGGTATCGTGTTGATATTACACTTAACATAAATGCAGCGTAAATTCTTGAGGGACTGCGTTTAATTGCGTTATTGTGAAATTTTTCAATATTAATTTGTGTTTTTGGGGAGTAAGCCGGTGAATGCGTGACGGGAGCGTTACGAACAATGTGAGGCGAGGCAAACGGACGGCCAACATAATGAATTTAAATATTTGTCGACAAAATATATATTTTTATTAAATTTGAAGTTGGATTTATAAAATTCTTATATTTATCAACTCTTATAAAATTATTTATCATATGTTATACAATTATTTATCAATTGTTATAAATTTATTTATCAATTGTTATAAATTTATTTATCAATTGTTTCATAATTATTTATCAATTGTCATAAAATTATCTATCATATGTTATACAATAATTTATCAATTGTTATAGATTTATACATCAATTGTTTTATAATTATTTATCATATGTTTATTTATCAATTGTAATAAATTTATTTATCAATTGTTTCATATTTATTTATCAATTGTCATAAAATTATTTATCATATGTTATACAATAATTTATCAATTGTTATAGATTTATACATCAATTGTTTTATAATTATTTATCATATGTTTATTTATCAATTGTAATAAATTTATTTATCAATTGTTATAGATTTATATATCAATTGTCATAAAATTATTTATCATATGTTATACAATAATTTATCAATTGTTATAGATTTATACATCAATAGTTTTATAATTATTTATCATATGTTTATTTATCAATTGTAATAAATTTATTTATCAATTGTTATAGATTTATATATCAATTGTCATAAAATTGTTTATCATATGTTATACAATGATTATAAATTTATTTATCAATTGTCATAAAACAGTATCAATTTTTTAAACTTATTTTATATTATTAATTTGCATATTTTTCCAGCATATTATGTAATATTTTTGTCATTCGACAATCCAAACACACCAGAGGGTGTTGACGACTCTGTGTCGAACCCCATGCCCTCACCCATGGAGAGTATCATGGCCATGTTTCTGATGTCCCTAACATCATTTTCTGATTATTTTGGTGCATTTGAGAGGACCGACCACGAAATAGCAGCCAAGGTGATTTTATTTTGTATGGTTATCGCTAACTTTCAATGTGATATGCGTGTAACTGAATCATACATAAAGAATCAGTGATAATACAATAATTAAAAAAAACGGTTGACCCAATACTACCCTCAATATAACTTCCCCCTAAGCATAGACTCAACACGCTGCTTCATTTTGGGTTGACAGGCATAGTACACAAGTGCATTCTCTATTCCTTCACTCTTATAGTGGGATGTGTCTGCAATCCGACACGATCGGAGAGAGATAAGCGCTGGGCCGACAGCTTAACGTGCTCTTCGAGGCAGGGGGGTAAAGCACATCACCAACAACATAACAGAGTACTAATACTGAAATTTATTTAACAGTAACTCAATGAACGAACCCAGGAGTTCGTGTCTGTAGTTGCACATCCTAACCTCCAAACCAATAAGGTATTTCTTGCGGCGAAGAACAAGGTGTTTGTTAATAAATGTTGTAAGCGCCCCCCGCTTTTAAACGCAGATACGGCGAATTTAAAAATGTATCAATAAATTCTCAGTGTTTATCTCAAACACACACAATCACTAATAAGCACTCACAGTTTATAAAATATCACAAAAAACTTAGACACGACACACACACCGTTAATAACGGTTACTTTGTAACTGATTTATTTTTTGTATGGTGTTATCTCTACGCGTATTTTATTCCGACAATTACCGAGAAGCGATATAGATAATACACATTATGACTTAAAAAGTAAGAGATACTTATATTTCCGATTGGTGGAATTGAGACAGAACTATCGTATTATGTCAACCAGTAGTTGACATGGGCAATTTAAAGACTAGGTAACAGCTATATTACATGTATTTCTTTTGCAGCTTTTATTCGTTATATATATGATAATAGTAGCTATATTGCTCGTCAATATGTTGATCGCTATGATGGGGAATACGTATCAGAAGATTGCTGAAACAAGGAACGAGTGGCAAAGACAGTGGGCGAGGATAGTACTCGTTGTGGAAAGGGGAGTCCCCCCCGCGCAAAGACTGAAGCAGCTACTAGCTTATAGTCAACCAATGGCTAATGGGAAAAGAGCTCTCGTATTGAGGATTAATCAAAAAGTATGAATCTTTACCTATATTTTGAATACGAAGACAGGTTACACCTTTGATGATGGGATGGGATGGGATTAAAATCTTTTATAAGCATTGTTTATGTTCCATCGTGTTAGTACAACTAAATGAAAGGAAAGTTTCATTAAAAAAAAACCAATAATGAAACATAATCAGCTGACGCTCGGGTCAACGAATGCACGCGACCGCCACCCGTGTCCGTAAAAGAAACGACTAAATTGAGCGACAGTGCGAAAACCGCCATATCGCGCCCTTGAACGCACGGGTCAACGCCCAGGCGCGGCCATTTAATTGTTTTCTTTACACGCACACTAGTGCGGCAGTGTGTGTTCGTTGGTCCGAGTGTCACCTTTGTTGATTTTTTCCGGTTTTAATTATTATCAAAAGACATATATATTAATATATAGAAGTTGTTGATGTTATGCTTTTTATCTGTATATGGCACAATTTACTTCGCCAGTATCAAGTAGAAGTTGTCGACGTACGTACAAAGTCTTTATCAGTAAGTGTAGCTTCTATCCCTGTATTTTTTTTAATTTACCTGAAAGTAATAAGCTTATTTGTACTTTTTACATTCCACCACCTTAAGCTATCAAAACCCAACAAACATTATCACTACACGCAAATTTTCTTTTTCTTTAGTTTATGGGTGCCAATAGGACATAATTATTTCGCCAACGACACGTACATTATTTACGAGTATATGCAGCGTGCCTTCTGTCAATCGCTAACAATTATATCAAACGCTATAACATTTTATTAGAAAAGTTTATTTTGTCAAAAGCACTAAGGAGGTTACATTAGATAAGTTTATGTTGTCAAAACTACTAATGAGGTTATATTGAAAAAGTACATTGTCAAAAGCAGTAAGAAGGTTATATTAGAAAAGTTTATATTGTCAACGCACTAAGGAGGTTACATTAGACCAGTTTATGTTGTCAAAACTACCAATAAGGTTACTTATATTGTCAAAAGAACTAAATATGTTACATTAGACAAGTTACTATGGTGCTTAAATTTACTGAAAATTTCCGATCATTTACGTAACTTTGTTATTTTTTTCTTTTATACGAATCTTCTCATGACTATAACAAACCGAATAACGAAAATATTATCGAAATAGGTCCAACCGTGCACGCGTGATCTCTTTTTATATAAATAGATTGCAACAACTTTTTTAAGTAAAGTCTTTGATAATAGAAACTTAATAAGGTTCAAATTTATCATTTTAATTAATTATAGACAAATTTCTACCCACTAGGCCACCAGTAGAATAAATTAATTCGTGCAATATTATGGAAAATTGCTCATGTACCTATTCACGCAAATTTCTTATTTTTTTCTTTCACGAGGACCTTCTCCTGTGTTATAACAAATACAATAGTTAAAGTCTTATTGATCCAGCTTTTCACTCGTGTTGCCGTTTAACAGGATGAAGATAAAGAAGAAATGAAGGAGATCTTAGAAATGAAGAGGACCCACGAACGTATTGTGGCGAAGAGGAAGCAGCGGGAAGCTGAAATCAGAGCAGCCAAGGGTGGCCTGCTCCCTCCACCAGCAAGAGATTACCCAATTAAAAAAACAAATAAAATTAATAAAAAGCCTGCAAATATTATCATGTAGATTTGAAATAAAAGCTTTAAATTGTCCAGAAGAATGATAAGAATATTCGACGATTCAAAAGTGCTGAAATCAGAATAAAGAATTCATGAATAAAGAATTTTTGAAGTTGACATTTTGAATTCATTTTATAGAATAAGAATTTTTGAAATGGAATTCTTAAATTTGAAATATTTTACTTTTAATTATTGAATTATAAATATTGCATTTTCATTATTATTTTAGTATGTGTATTATATGATTGAATTTTCAAATTCATTTACTTCAGTTATTAAATGGGAACTGTTGAATTTTAATTTTTTAAATTTTGAAATCGAATTATCGAATTTAAATTATGGGATTTAATTTTTTAAATCCTAAATTGAAATTTATTAATTTAAATTACTGAATTGGAAATTTTGAATTTTAATTTGTATTTTTCAAATTTCATTTAGAAATTTTAAATTTGATATAAAAAAGTAAAAAAGTTATTGAATTTGAATTTCGAATTTTTTGAATTGGAAATTTTGAATTTGAATTCGACGTTTTGAATTTGTTTTTAGTAAATTTGATTATTGTTGGTGTTACCTTCAACAGTTATTGCAGCAACTGTAATCGTTTTTCTATTTGTTACACAGAATAAATAAAGAAACAATATATGGTGGGATAATACCACTTTCAGCAACACAATCATGTAAATAGAATAAGAAACTATTATAAAAGAAAAACATATCTTTCGTTTTTATTTTTATTTCAACCAATTTGCACAAACCTTGACAAATTATATACGCAAACCTCACTCATGAATGACTAGCTAGCTTTTAGTGAAAACCGCATGAAAATGTGTTTATTCCATTTTGAGTTTACCGCCAATAGACAGACATATCGAAATCGTTTCATATAATTCGAGCGTATATGTACGAGGTCAACGTCGTAAAAGTTATTGGTTAAAATATAACTTATTATATAACTGCAAGAGGAAAATAAATCTATAAAACCAATGTTATCTAATAATTTTTTTATGCGTCGTTATAGTTGCGGTCATATTTTTATAATTAATAATTTTGCATGATAAATAAGAATAAGAAATAATAAATACATTAAATCAATAAAAACATAACACACTACCACGTATTTGACACATATTTGACATATATACTCTTCTAACAATTATGTCAAATGTTTACATTGTCAAAAGCATGGAGGTTACATTAGAAAAGTTTATATTGTCAAAAGCATGGAGGTTACATTAGAAAAGTTTATATTGTTAAAAGCATTAAGAAGGTTACATTAAAAAAGTTTATATTGTTAAAAGCATTAAGAAGGGTACATTAAAAAAGTTTATATTGTCAAAAGCACAAAGTAGGTTACAATAGAAAAGTTTAAAGCATTAAGAAGGTTACATTAAAAACGTTTATATTGTCAAAAGCACAAAGTAGGTTACAATAGAAAAGTTTATATTGTCAAAAGCACATTGTAGGTTACAATAGAAAAGTTTCTATTGTCAAAAGCACTAACAAGTATACAACTACTTCCTATCAGTAGCATTTCTATTTTATTTTACTATATTGCACTTTTAGTATATGTATGTATATAATATTATATAGATATATATTCATGTTTATTGTATCTAAAACATATTTATTTTTAACACCACCATTTTCTTTTTGTATTCGTGTTTCTACTCAGAAATATCTTAATTTGCACCATCCCACTCTTTTTTTTAAATTATTCTTGTCGCCAAAGTTGTCTGGAAGAGATTGCTTATAGCAATAAGACCGCCTTTGCACGCTTATTGCCAAATATTGTTTGGTTCTTATAATAATAATAATAATATTCCGCGCTTGCCAACACTGAGTATCTCCACAGACATAATCAAGCGGCCAAAATCCTTCATCAAGAGCTCGCCCTGATGTACGGTCTTCTTGATGAGAGACTGCCGTATTATAGGTACCAGCCGGTGCCAGTACTCGAACGCGACGGTGTCCGACTCTATTGGGACCGGTCCATTATCACGGACAGAACCATACTGGCCAACAAGCCTGATAGCGTGATAATGGACCAGGCACAGTCTCGGATGTTTTTAGTGGATATCACGATCTCGTATGACGAGAATCTCGTGTTTTGAAGGTTTGGGAGTTTTAATATTTACCAATAACATGTGGCATTTTAATTCATAAAATATTTCATAAATTCTCTTGTCTAAATTTTAAATTCAAAAACGAAATTTAATTAATAATTTCTGATATTCACAAGAAAACACGTGCCATTTTTATACACAAATTTAATTCCTAACATATCTTCCTTTTTCCCTTTATCGAAGTCTCGGAAGTCTAAAGTTTGACGTTTGTATAAATATAAAAAAGAATTAAAAAGAAGTCGCAAAAGAAGTTTCACTTCTGACATCTGTGGTGGAGCACTATCTCTCCTTATCGCAATAATATACATGCATGGATGAAAATGTATTATATATCTTTATATGTATCTATTCCTTATATGTATTTATTTATTGTATGTATATATGTATTCGTATTTGTATGTATGTCTTTTAACCTATAAACACCGCCTATCTTCTCTCTCCTTTCTTTGACGGTGTCCCTAAACGTTGGGTTGTCTGGAAGAGATCGCTAAATCGCGATAAGAGCGCCCATTGTACACTAGAATTATTTTAAGTTACGTCATTGTATTATTATTGTTTTTGTGGTGTTCAATAAAAGCTGCCTCATTGGTCTAGTGGTTACCATGTTCGACTACAGACATGAGGTCCTGGGTTCGAGTCCCAGGTCAGGCCAATCCAGAAATGGATATTGAGTTTTCTATTAAGATTTTCTCAATATTTGCCTGAAGTTGGGAAGTAGGCGGCGTGATCCATCCCCGTGCCTCGGAGAGCACCTTAAGCCGTCGGTCCTGCGCCTGATCTCTTCCCGGTCATGTCGGATTCCCGTCACATCGGAGTATGAGAGTGAAGGAATAGAGAGTGCACTTGTGTACTATGCCTGCCAATCCGCAGTGGAGCAGCGTGGTGGGTCTATGCTCTTAAAACTCTCGCTCCTCGGAGTGAGGAGGCATGTGCCCAGCAGTGGGACATTAAAGGGCTCTTACTTACTTACAATAAAGTATCTATCTATCTATCTACTTTGTACGTACGCACTTTAAAAGTTACATACATACATACATAGCATCACGCCTCATTCGCCATAGGGGTAGGCAGAGACAACATCCTTCCACTTGCCACGATCCTTGCATATCTCCTTCGCTTCTTTCATTCTCATTAAACCTTTCATACAAGTTCATCGGTTTAGAGTACTCTTGACCTGGCCGTTATTTAAAATGTCCTGGATTTGGTCCAGGAACGTTCGCCTTGGTCTTCCCCTTCCAACTTTCGCATTCACTCTTGACTCATAAATCCTTTTTGTCAGTCTCCTTTCATTCATTCTCTCTACATGCCCAAACCATCTAAGCATACCTTTCTCAATTTTAGTCACTACGTCTTCTTTTATACCACAACGTTCTCTTATCACACTATTTCTTTCTCTGTCACTCAGTTTTAATCCACTCATACTTCTCAACGCTCTCATCTCTACCGCATTTATTTTACTTTTGTGATTCTTCTGCCATACCCAACTTTCACCACCATACATAAGTGTTGTGTACTTTTAAGTTTATTGGGTATAATATAGTCTTTGACAATAGAAACTTAATAAGGTTAAAATTTATCATTTAAATTAATTATAGTCGAATTTCTATCCACTGAGCCACCAATGGAATAAATTAAATCGTGCAATATTGTGGAAAATTGCTCATGTAATGCCTATTTTTTAAAGCAGGCATTAAAATGGAATGTAGTAATTATCCCAAATGCATACTGAATCATTTTGCAAAAATATTCGAAAGTATTGTGTATGACTGCAATTATATAATATTTAAATCATTTATACGTCCGCAACAATATAGGTTTGTCAAAAATAATCTACTGTCTAAGTTTTGATTTCAATTATTGGTCTTAATATGGATCTCCAAAAAATAAAAATTTTAACAAAAAAAGAACCGCCTTCAAAACAAATTAAAAAGTAAGAAATAATTGCGTATTCTTTTATAGTATTCTTATATTCGGAGTCGGTTTCAGCCAAGGTAGATCTTCCCCTTCCCCTTCCTCATTGCTATTTGATTACAGACACTTATATTTTCTGCCATAAACCGCTCCCTTACTGTAAGCCGTTGAGGAGATCCATTGATCTTCATATTTAACTGCGACTAGCACATGGCCATACCGAAGTAACGGTAGGCAACTCAAATATCTGGATAGCCTATAGAACATGCTGCCGAGTATCGTTCATTTGCTCTTAAGAATTGAAGAGCTCCGTCACTTTGCCATGGACTCCATCATCAGAACCTAACCAAACTATCACAAAACAACCCTTGAAGTATACCCTTTCCAATAAAAAAAGAATCGTCGAAATCGGTTGGCATGATCTTGAGTTATTCGTCCATTTGTCGCGCACATGCTTATGCAAATTTAAGACTTATCCGGTTTTCTCATGGATGCCATCATCAGAACTGGATTTAAAAAAATGGGACCCTAGGACGAGCACCACCTTCTATTTAAAAAAAATCATCAAGATCGGTCCACCCAGTCGGGAGATATGAGGTAACAAACATAAAAATAAATGCAGACGAATAGATAACCTCCTCTTTTTTTTGAAGTCGGTTAAAAAGCATTCGATAAAGTAAATCAGCGATTGTTGTTTAAAAAACTGGAACTGTATGGTGTCCATTATGATTTACTGAGGTGGTTAATATCATATATTTCAAATAAATACTCGCAATATTAGGATAGGATAGGATTTTATTCCAAACCTTCAGTAACTGCTGGAGTTTCACAAGGGTGACATTTGGGACCGTTGCCCTTTTTAATGTTCACAAATGACATGGTTACTGTAATTAAAAATAAATGTATTCTTTATGCAGATGATTTATAGTTTAAATGATACATCTCTTCTTAAACACATGAAATTAATTTGTAAGATACCTACACTATCGATCAAGTCCCACAAATTTGTCATGTTTCAATCTTATTCACTGCCAATATAGCTAGTTTCCTTCACAAATTTATTGTATTATTGCATAAATTACCACAGATTATTTGTTTCTTTTACAACTCTTCAATTTCCATTTGAATTAGTTTATAATTTGTTTAATTTTTTATTTATTAAATATTGTGTCTTGTCCTGTACCTTTCTTTCTGCTGTCTTATCTAATAAATAAAATGACTTGATATCTCCATTACGTCTGTTCGCATCGTTCGATCACACGTTTTGTAACGCTCTCGTCACAGTTTCCCCAGCATACTTAAAATTTGAAGAATGTTCAGTTAGCTTCGCTTAAATAACAAATGAAATACTGGAAGTGGATTTGATAGCATTGAACTTCTAACGACAACGGTTATTGGCATTTGAAATATCACAAGGCCTTTTGAGTAATAAAATTTGAAATTATTACTACTTGTTTCAGTTTTAAAACGACGCATTGCGTTATAATTGCCTTACAAATTATCCAATCATTACCCACTTCTAAAGATGCGTGCAATGAGTATTTTTAGTCAGTAGGTTACAAAATCGACATATTTAAAAAACGTGTTGTCAAGTAAACTTTGTGTAGTAAAATGCTGGAGTCATTAGGAGATGAATGAATATTTATTCTAAATAAGGTTTAAATTTAGTGATTTTCATACACACCGCTGGTCTAAAGTTTATTAAACATTTCCAGAGTATTTTTTCCATTTATTTTTCCGTTTATTAAACATTATAATACTCTAATTACAACATTGTTTTGTAAATCTGAAGAGTTTGTTTGAACGCGATTATCTCAGGAACTACTGGACTGATTTGTTAAATTATTTCAGTGTTAGATACCCCATTTTCTGAGGAAGGCTATAAGCTATATATCATCACGCTAAGACCAATAGGAACTGTGTAACAATGAGAAATATTTCAAAATCAGTGTTGTTTCCTTATGAGATCTTCAGCTGCGTACGCTGCGTTAACAGTTAAAGTTGCGCAATAATCATGTATGACAGAACTATTCCTCTTTAAAAGGTCTAAATAAAAGTTTACAACAGCATATATCTATCTCTTAAGGTTGGCTCAATATAACTGTGTTTATGACAACTAAATTGATTCCTCCTTTTTGAGAGCTTCCATTACGTGCGCTGCGTAAACGGTTAAAGTTACGCAAAAGTCATGTATAACAGCATTGTTCTCCTTTTAAAGCTCTAAAAAATGACATATGTCTATCTTTTAAAGTTGGCTCACTATAACCGTGTTTATGCTAAACAAATTTGTTGTTACCTTTGGAGAGCTTCCGTTGCAAGCGCTGCGTAAATGATTAAAGTTATGTAAAAATCATATATGATAGAGTTATTCCCCTTTAATTTTTCTAAAAAAATGTTTACGACATTGTAAGTCTATCTTTTAAGGTTGGCGCAATATAACCGTTTAAGCTAACCACATTTGTTCCTCCCTTTGACAGCTTCCGTTGTGTGCGCTGCGTAAACGGTGAAAGTTACACAAAAATCTTGTACAACAGAATTATTTCCCTTGAAAAGTTATAAAAAAAAGTCTCAGACAGCATATGTCTATCTTTTAAGTTTATCTCACTATATCCGTGTGTATACTAACCAAAATTTGTTTCTGCCTTTTGAAAACTTCCATGGCTTGCGCTACGTAAACGGTTAAAGTTACACAAAAATCATGTATAACAGAATTTTTCCCCTTTACAAGATCTAAAAAAAGATCCACAACAGGTTACATCTATCTTTTAAGGTTCGCTCACTATACACATGTTTATACTTACCAAATTTGTTCCTTCCTTTTGAGAGCTTCCGTTGCGTGCGCTGCGTAAACGGTTAAAGTTGCATAAAAACCTTGTATGACAAAATTGTTCCCCTTTAAATATTCTATAAAAGTATCTTTAATAGTAAGTATCTATCTATTAAGGTTCGCTGGCTATAACTGTTTTTATGCCAACCAAATTTGTTATTTCTCTTGAGAGTTGCACATGTCAGCTATTAATTTGTATAATATACATATAAAATAGGTTTTGAAAGAAAACTGGAGTTGCATTTTATATTTAAAGATAGATTGCAAGCGATTGAGTAATTCACGATTATTCATTTAGTGATAAAGCCTAATAATATTGTATAGCAGGTTTTGCGAAACCATTCACGACTCATCCATTGATGAGTCCGTGGTGGTGGAGTATATAACAGAGATTTGTCTGTTTACCTCGCACACTGAACTCTGTAACCTAGAAATATGAACGTGGTGAGTAAACGAAAGTGTATTTCACGTGTCCTTACTACATATAGACATTCCTAATGTCTAAACAAACTGTGATATGTGTTTTAGTGTTTAAACGGTGTTATTTTGTGTTATCTACAACCTCTACGTATAAAGAGTCAAGTATACAATCCTAATTTTATAATGCAGTGTTTCTTAGATCAATTATTTTGAACTGTTCTCAAGATAAGTGTTTTTAAGTATCGCGTTTCAATAGCTATGTGATTTGACCGTTTATACGTCAGGGTCGTCGATTTGTTCTATAGAGTAGTATATAGAGTATAATATAAAAGTAATTAAATACTGAATTCTTTTTAAATCACACGTACAAATCAAAAGCAGAGCCTTTTAAGAAAACTTGTGAAAATGTACTAAATCGTACTGATTGTCTTAGAATGACATTTTTAAATTCGCTATATCTTTTGAATGGAATGTCCGATTTTAATAATTTAAAAAGTATTTTACAGATATTGAAACGGTATTTAATAAAATATTATTTAATAGGGAAAGAATTAATACAGGGGTATAAATAGAATGGTTTGAATATTATCGGCACATATTAACTTTTACAATGTAAAAAAGTAGTTATAGTAGCATAACTATAGTAGTTAGACATATGGTATATATGACTTTTTTGTAGATATTAATACGTTCTATAATATTTTAGAACATTTTTTTGTTCTATCTTCAATAGTATTCGCAGTACATGGGATAACAGATTTTTTGTGACCAATTTTTTTATACTTCAGGTTACATTAATGCATTTTTATTAAGGATCTCTATTTTTTTAAATAAAGTTATATAACCTATGTTATTGAGTGAAAATGCAGCTTTCAAATAGTGAAAAAATTTTTGAAATCGGTCCAGTAGTTTTTGTGTGAATACAAAAACACTAACGCATCCTCTTTATAATATTGGTTGAGATAAGTGTTTTTAAACATCACGTTTCAATAGCTATATTAAATGTAACTTGACCGTTTATACGTATGGGCTATCGATATGTTCTGTATATTAGTATATAAAGACTTGATATAGAAGTAGTTAAACAGTGAATTCTTTTTAAACCACACGATTTAATCACGAGCAGAGCTTTTTAATAAAACTTGTGTATAAAGTTTACCTTCGTGCTTTTTATTGAAAGGAAATATGGTTTAGTATATTAGCTGTGATATTCTTATGAATAATTAAATCCTGAGAAAAGTTCCTTTAAAGAATCATGTGCTTAAACACCTGGGTGTTATTCTAATCATTGGTCTTTTTCTTGGAAGATACAATTAACTTTATTTGCTAAGAAAAAGTTATGATATTCTAGTGATTATCCTGCGATTCTTCAGCAGAGCTTCATTTAAAACTTATGTGTCTAATTGTAGAACAAAATAACGTTTGGTATACTATCTGAGGGAACTGTGATATTCTGTAGTTTGTGGATTCTTCTTCTTCTGAGCAGTGTTCCATTAAAAACCCTTTTTTTCGCTGGGAAATGCATTTGCGCACCCCTGCCACTAGGCAGGGAGTGTGGGACTCACCGGAAAGGCCAGAATACCCACTAAAACCAAGCGACACCCTCCTCACCCTAAATGTGGAGTGTTAGAGTCTCCCTTGCGTATTCACTCTGACACACCCGGATGAACCGACTGAGGATGTTAAAGGAGGAGGCAAGAGGCGTTCGTAAAGACGCCTCTTGCCACTCAGCCTCCTCCTCCTTAGGGGAGTCCATTAAAAACCTGTGTGTTATTCTTGTTTAAAACACATATTTCTGTTTTCCTGTGAATGAAAATATTATTACCAGCAAGCTTTTGAATTCTTCTTAAATCACATGATTAAAACCTGAGTAAACTTCTTTTAAAATTCTGTAATATCCTTAAATATACTAACTATAAAGCTGTGATATTCTAGTGGCTAACTTAGAGATTCCTCTTGAATCACACGATCAAAACTAGATCAGCCATCGTTTCTTGTACATTCCTTTTGAATCACTCCATCACAACTAAAGCAGCCATCATTTTTTGGGGATTCTTCTCGAATTACTCGATCAAAACTAGAGCAGCCATCACTTCTTATGGATTCCTCTTGAGTCACTCGATCAGAATTAGAGCAGCCATCATTTCTTAAGAATTCCTCTTGAATGACTTGATCGAAATTAGAGCAGCCATCATTTCTTGTGGATTCCTCTCGAATCACTCGATCAGAACTAGAGCAGCCATCATTTCTTAAAAATTCCTCTTGAATCACTCGATCAGAACTAGAGCAGCCATCGTTTCTTGTAGATTCCTTTTGAATCACTCCATCAAAACTAAAGCAGCCATCATCTTTTGGGGATTCTTCTTGAATCTCTCGATCAAAACTAGAGCGACCATCATTTCTTGCGGATTCCTCTTGAATCACTTGATCGAAATTAGAGCAGCCATCTGTGGATTCCTCTTCACTCACTCGATTAAAACTAGAGCAGTCATTGTTTCTTGTTAATTCCTCTTGAATCACTCTATCAAAATTAGAGCAGTCATCGTATCTTGTGGATTCCTCTGGAATCACTCGATCTAAACTAGAGCAGGCATCGTTTCTTGTGGATTTCTCTTGAATCACTCGATTAAAACTAAAGCAGCCATCATTTAGTTATTTTAACAATACCATTCTTTCCATTGCATTCTTCTTAAATTACACGATTAAATTCAGAGCACAACAACGATACGTTCTTTCTAATAATAAAGGATTTAATTTTATTAAGCGGCATCTCTAGCATCTTCAAGAAGTTATGAAAAGGTATATTCTTGAAATGATACTGATATACATGCGAAGGTAACTTTAGTCGGTCTGTAACGCTCAATTACTGTACCGATTTAAATGAAATTTGCTACACAGATAGTTTAGACCCTGTGGAAGGATGTAGGGTACTTTTTAACGTAGATGCTCACTAAGAACGGATCCATATATAAGAAAGGCAACATGTCACAGGTTTTTCGTTATTCCAACGAATTGAAGAAAACAGCTAGTTTTATATATACGAAATGAATCTTTTTTTTTTCGCTGGGAAATGCTTTATGCACGCCGGATGAAGTGTAAACATCCGGGAGTGTAGGACTCGCTGGTCGTACCAGGATACCCACTAAAACCCAGCAGAACACTCTTCATCCAGGTGTTGGGGTCCAGATGTTCGCTGACGCATTCAGCTCTGGCGGATGAATCCGACTTAAGGGTTAGTTTAGTTGAGGAAGAGCAGGCGAGCAAAATTGCGCGTTCTAGCGCCCCCCTTCTCCGGCGAGAGGGAGTAGCATCTGCCATAACCCTTTGCCTGTTTAGTGACTCCTTCTGCAAGATGACAGCCTCGCAGAAGGACGTCACTGCCCTCCAACTTGACTCATCGCCAATCATAGCGCCCACAATGCTGGGGAGTGAGAGGTCACTCCCAATCAGCGATGTCAAGATGTGACGCTGAGGTCCCCAAGCCTGACAATTTGCTACTGTGTGGTGCGCAGTGGCTACGGCCGCCCCACAAATACGGCAACCATACGAAATGAATCTTAGTGAGAACGCAAAGACAGACAAACTGTCGATTTTATAATTTATCAGTAAACAGTTACTTCAAGACAAGGAAATACTTATTCAAATAAGTATTTTTGATATGCAATGCTTAGGAATTTCAGTTGCTCTACTTACGGTTGTCGAACTGAACGCGGTTGTCACAAAAAGGCTGTTTTTGTTATCGCAACCCACTTTTCACAACCAAGCAATATTGTTTAGACAAAATATGTCTAAATTTTTGAATAATTTAAAATTTCTTTTATGATTACGTAAGAACTAGTGCAAATATTACAACAAAACTAAACACCAGTAGCATTTTGTATCGTTTACTAATAAAGGTAACTCGTGTTTGTTGCTCTTTCACGACAAAACTACTGAACAGATTTAAGTAAAATTTAGCATAAAGATAGTATAAAGCCTGAGAAAGGATATAGGCTAGTCATTTTTAGAGCTAGATGCTTGAGACTTATTTTATATGCTGTTGATTCGATTTAAACGAATATGTTATTCAAAGTAATTATGTCCGTCTTTCACATCAAAAATACTGAACAGATTTAAATGAAATTTGGTACACAGATAGTTTAAAATCTAAGAAAGGACATAGGATCTTTGCAGTGAAACAATAAGCCTAAATTATAAAAAAAAATTCTCCCCAAAAACACTATATATAACATTGTTTAATATCGTTTGTGGAACTTTATTAAATAGATAAGATAGTAATATTTACACATAAAAACGAAATAAAACTGATATTTTTTTGCCAAATAATAACTCGCAAGTTGTTGACACGAAAAAACGGGTAGTTTTTTTTTACATTTTCACATTAAAATGTAATGATTTATCACTAAATAATAACAGACAAACTTAGCTTATTTTTGACGGGAGCTTTAACAGGTATATTGCTGTTATTAAAAAGAATAACATAAGGCACTATTTTCCTAATTTCACAGAAAATTGGTTCGTCTTCGATAAACTTTGAAATTCCTGGCCAGATTTTGAAGACCTTCATGGGCAAACAGACGATGTTATAAGGAATAATATCACTGGCTTTAAATATTTTTTTATTGCTGATGGTTCAGATCTTGATTGTGATCTCAGGATGTCTGCTATCACAACGAGTACTTGGAGTTAATAGATACTAAACAGTTTTATTTGTCCACAGATAGTGTTGTTGGCGTTCACAGTCACTGTAGGGGCTGATGTATCCTATAATTACCCAAAGCCAACAGAAACATTACCCAAACCCGATTCTAATAACACACAAACAGAAGAGAAACCACCGGAAGAACTAACTCAACCTGGTTACAAATATCCGCAACCAAGGCCTGATGTTAACCACCCACCAATAGATGTAAGATCGACTCTTCTTATACCAGTATCGACATTACAAACAATGACTTCAATGCCGGAATCGTCATCATTAGCACCTGAACCTTTACTCCTGCAATCAATGTCGCCTTCAACTAGTCAACCCAATTCATCAAATGGTCTACCAGAACCCACACCGACTGTCCCAGAATCAGAAGATTCCCCTCCATTACCAGAACTGGAAACCACTGAAGAACCAGAACCTTTTGTGGGTGTATCTGACGTCACACCTGCTGTAGCATTTCAACCAACACCTTCAGTAGTAATATCTCAACAGTCTTCACAATATTTCCAACCTACTTCTTATCCCGCTCCACAAATAAGAATACAATCTCAAATACAACCTACATCTCCATCGTTTCCTATATCTCAATCAACACCTTTAGTAAGTACCTCTTATAGATCATCACCGCCTATTCTCCAACTTTCTGGTTTAAATAAACCAATCTACGTGCCTGATGTTCAACAGCCCTCATTCCCATTTTATCAACAACCTCAAAGTCCAGGGTTCGATATAATTAGACAACCTGAAAGAGCATACAATCCAGTACAACCATTATATTACCAACAACCACAAAGTCCAGGGTACGATATAATTGGACAACCTGGAAGGTCATACAATCCAGTACAACCAAGTTACCAAATTGATGCAACTCCGTATGTTTCGCAAGCGAAGGTTTACGGTGACGTTCTAGATGATTCTATCATATCTAAAGTGCAAAGTGTTCTAAAAAGCAAGTTATCAGCTCAAAATGGATACGGATCTCAAATCTCCAGTATAAATTGGGATAACATTCAACCAAGTATCGAATTATTGTCTTTCACACAAAGCGCTGTTTCACCTGAAAGCCAAAGTTATTTACAATCAGAAGTTTTACCTTCAAATACATTGCCATATCAAGGTTTTTTCCCCGATTTAGCTAAACAGTCAATATTTTCTAGCAATTATGATTATTTATCTAGATTGCCACCAAAACCATCGTATGGTGTACCAAATTAAGGATATGTTGCCATAATGCAGTTAATTCTGATAGATGATTAACTAAATTGTACACAATTCGACTCTCTAAAAAACATAACCTACAATTACCATACATACATACCCCAAGTTGTTGATAATTCTTATTTTTCTCACTCACTCACGCGGTAACACCATAAGGAAAGAGCGAGACAAATGTATGATATGGTTTTCGTCCGTGTGTACGGCCGCTTAAGACGCTCAGTCACCAGATTCTTATTTCTATACAACTGAACTGGGGTATTTTGGCACCCCCTTTCGGATCACACTTTATTTTTTGACACTAACCGCCGGAAAGGTTAATCATACATCAATAACGAAAGGGTTAAAATTTGCAATTATTTCAAGGAATTAATTTTTTAATAGAATGACATTTTTATCTTTGTCCATTATTCCTAATGTCATGATATTTGCATTAAAGAAAGAGTCAAAGTTTGAAGTTATTTTAGAGAGACGAATCATGTAATAGAGTGGCATCTTTGTCTTTGTCCATTATTTCCAATGTCATGATATTGGCATTAAAATAAGAGTCATCATTTTAATGTGGTAATAGAATGACATCGTTATCTTTGTTCATTATTTCCAATGTCATGTTATTGGTATTAAAAGAAGAGTCAAAAGTTGAAGTTATTTTAGAGACATGAATTGTGTAATAGAGTGGCATCTTTGTCTTTGTCCATTGTGTTCAATGCCATGATATTGTATTAAAATAAGAGTCATCATTTTATTTTGGTAATAGAATGATATCTTTATCTTTGTCCATTATTCCCAATGTCATGATATTGGCATTAAAGAAAGAGTCAAAAGTTGAAGTTGTTTTAGAGACATGAATTGTGTAATAGAGTGGCATCTTTGTCTTTGTCCATTGTGTTCAATGTCACGATATTGGTGTTCAAAACAGAGTCAAAATGCGAAGATATTTTAGCGGGATGGGAAAATGTAACAAAATGGCATCTTTGTCTATGTCCAAAATTACAAAATATAGAGATATATTTAGTATAATGTTTAGACAGAATAGACACCAACATATAAACATAAGTTCGTTAATAGATACTAATGTGTTATAGTTTTATTAAGTTTTATTAATAAAATACTTTATTGTTTTCTTTGTTACTTTTATTTAACACTTTAATTGCTGTTCAATTTATCTGCACATATTATTCTCATGAAAAATGGATATCCATTATGCACGTCACGTTCCTGTGGAAAATACAATTGATTAGAAAAAAAGGCAACGGTTTAAGTTACGCAAAAATCATGTAGGACAGCATTATTCCTCTTTAAAAATTCTAAAAAAAAGTCTAAGACAGCATATGTCTATCTTTTAAGGTTAGCTCACTATAATCGTTTTTGTGTTAACCTTTGTTCTACAAAACGGGGAGTTTGCTTTAGGTGAATACGTCACGTATCAGGGCTTCCCCTTCCGCTGCACGTGATGTGTTACAATCCTAAATAAATCCTTTGACCCTTTAGCTATCCAGTGGTGTAATTGAATTTCGGATAGAGATGATAATTATATAGTTATAGCATCAAATACTATCTCCCGAATTTGTAATTCGTTTTTTTGAGTTGGCTCCCAATTGATACAATTTTAAAGACGTATTCACGTCAATAATGCATTATTAATATTATAAAATTAAGCAGGTGACGCCACGTGAAACAGCTAGTATACATATAGAAATATAGCTTAGATATTGTACAATGATAATAGCCAAAACCTAAATACCAAGGTTGCATGTCCTTGATATTTAGATCGTATATTTCAAACAATTGCTGAATTTCTCAACACAAATTTCACAGTTTATGAGTTTTAAAGAATTTTTAATTACATGATTAAACGGTTGCAAATCTCCGTGAAGACGTTAAACTTGGAAACGCTGCATATTTCTTTTATTACACACAACTTTACCGTTATTTCACCTGATGGTAACAGATGATACAGTCTAAGATGGTAACCCAAGCTTTTAACAAGTAATTTGCCTTTTAATTCATTCTACATAGAAGTTACACTAGTGACTCGTTGCCCGTTAATTATGGAGTACCCCAAGGAAGTATCCTAGGACCTACTCTCTTCCTTGTGTATATTAACAGTCTTTGCAATATAAAGTTTCTTAAGGGGCAAGTGTTCTCATTTGCAGATGACACAGCCCTGGTTTTTAAGAGTAAAACATGGGAAGAAACCATGTATTATGCACAGATGGGATTAGATAAAGTTACAAATTGGCTCCATCTTAATTTGCTTAATCTAAACTATAAAAAAACAAAATACGTTACATTTTCAATTTTGCAATCTACACAACCAAATCATATTACACATAATATAACAGCCCACTCATACATATGCTTAAACACTAACTTAACAAAATCGTGTTCTTGTCCTTTGCTTGAGAGGTCAGCTGAAATAAAATACTTGGGAGTTACACTCGATAATCGTCTTTCATTCGTACCTCATATCAATTTAATATCAAATCGTATTCGTAAATTAATTGCTATTTTTAGAAATATGCGCCATGTAGCTAATGCCAAAATTATGAAATTAATCTACACTTCACTCTGTCAGTCTATATTATCTTATTGTATTGAAGTATGGGGGGGAGCGGCGAAAACCAATTTACTGCAACTAGAAAGAGCTCAACGTGCAGTTTTGAAGGTTAGCCTCAGCTTGCCTAGACGTTATCCTACCAATAGTTTATATATTGATACTCAGGTTTTGACAGTGCGACAAATATTTATTTTGCGCCTGATCCTTTATCAACATAAATTAGTGCGACCCTTAGAGGTTGTTCAGGATGATAAGCGTCGCAAAAAT
>JACTOM010000905.1:1665639-1681644 GCA_015832385.1 Elymnias hypermnestra
GTCTCCTTTCATTCATTCTCTCTACATGCCCAAACCATCTAAGCATACCTTTTTCAATTTTAGTCACTACGTCTTCTTTTATACCACAACGTTCTCTTATCACACTATTTCTCACTCTGTCACTCAGTTTTAATCCACTCATGCTTCTCAACGCTCTCATCTCTACCGCATTTATTTTACTTTTGTGATTCTTCTGCCATACCCAACTTTCACTACCATACATAAGAGTTGGCACCAACACTCCAGCATGCACAGCAAGTCTAGCCCTTTGAGACACTATCTGGCTATTCATAAAGGCGTGCAGAGCACCATTTACCATATTCCCTGCATTTACTCTCCTTTCAATATCACTTTTACATGTTCCATCTTTTGAAAAATTAGTTCCCAAGTATACAAATTCTTTCACCTCTTCCACTTGTTCCCCATCTATCAAAATATTGCCATTCATCATAGATTCATTACTTTCAACAAGCATAACTTACGTTTTGTTTACATTCACTTTCATTTCTTTCCCTTTCAACACACATACTTTTAAATCTGTCAAACAGTTATCCATGAATAGGTTGAAAATCTCGTTCCCGTGGGAATATGAGAAAACCTGTTCTTAGTAAGCATTGGCATCATGTAAAGAATATTCACGCGGAATTTCTAGTCAATCAGACCAATACTTTTGGAGATTTTGTGATGAGTCAATGTGTGGATCATTTTTGTTTTTATCTTTTATCCTGATCTCGTAGGAATATGGATAAACCCGTTCTTAATGACCGTCTCCGTCCCTAAATGAATATCATGTTGGATTTGTCGCTATCGCTTACTTCTCAAAGAAATTAAAGTATTATACTTGTATTTTATTGAAAGCTTGTAATTTAGTTTGCCTATCTCAAATTTTCGACGCGTGTACGCTTGTTTTATATGTCATAAATAAATGAAAAATAAGTTGTTAAACAACGAGCTGTTGATTCAATATCTAACTTTATTCCATGTTATTTTCAACTTTATTTTTAACCATCTTTCGATACCAGTTTGATGTAAAATTGTATACGCATTACGGGACGAAAGAATGACATTGTCACACGCTTTTGTATGACCCGAACCGACTCTTATGCTTAGATACAAAACTACAAGATTAGATATATTGTTGCCTTCACAATTTTTTCCAAAAGTATATATATAGAGATAGAGAGAGAGTGATATTACCGTTTCAATACTGTGAGTAATAATGGGAGTCTTTACTTCCACAACTTTGTTACATTCACAGATATTTGATACTGTTTTAATTCCCTCATCAACTTGTGTGGTTTCATCAATTTTGTCAACGATTTCTTTGGAGCATTGACACAATACATTTCGGAGCTCGGCTTTCTTTATTGTCCTTGGAGAATCTCTTTTAGGTATATATAAGTTCGGTGTACCCTCATATTTATTATTCTAAAACATTTCATTGTTACGAATTACTAAACATCTTGGTGATTTCGATGGACTCATATTTGGGACTTAGAAGATAAACTTGTGATGAAAATAAAACTAGAAGCAGTTAAAGTGGGGGAGAAAGGTCACATGGATATAAATGAAGGTGTTACAGGGGATGATTTGAATTCTATTTTAACCACTGAATTACATTAGACATGTTATGTATCTGTTAATACAGATAGAGCATCGTATGCAACAGAAATTGCTCGATTTGCAGCACGTAAATTAGAAAAAGCAATTTCCAAGTACACCGAGGTCTTTAAATTTTGGATTTGCCATACTTCACTAAAATAGTATCCTCAAATGATACGCATTATTTGTTTTCTAGCATAGGGCTACTGCATGGACTTTCTTAACCATGTTTTCCATCATCGAAAAGAACAATGGTGGATTGACTTAATAATCCAACAAGTTTCTTATTACATTGAGAAATGTGATTGTGCCTCTCCAGGATTTTAAACCCGCGACTTCTCTGAACTAAAACCACATTTACTAGGTCATAATTTATTGTAATTAGAGTTACTTCAGTCCAATTCAGTGCCTGAAGACCAATGTCTTTGAATAGTGCTTGTTACAAGTGATCTGAGGATCGCATACGTTGTTTCAGATTAAGGGCCTTTTTCGAAGGCTCAAAGTTACACAGCGTGCGATGGAGATGGCTATGCTTAGAGTTTCTCTACGCGATCAAATCACAAATGAGGAGATCCGTAGAAGAACCAAAGTCACCGACATAGCCCTAAGAATCACGAAGCTGAAATGGCAATGGGTGAGGAACATAGTCCGACGAACCAATGGACGTTGGGGTTTAAATTCCAACACATATTTAAATTTATTACGTTCGCTGTCCCTTCGCCTCGCCCAATTATACTTATCGCAATGCTCTCGTTACATACACCAGCTAACTCCTCAGTTAAGTCTTGTGTAAAGAAGTTCTACTTCAAAAATAGAATAATATTTCATTTACCAAATCTTTGTTAGTGTTATATTCGGGTGCATCGAAGGGAAAGGTGTATATTTCCCGCTCAACGACTACACTATTCAAGCTTTGAGACTTCGGTTTCGCAACAGCTTGCAGTGTGTTCACATTGGAGTCAATAGTACTACACGACCGATTGCAGCAAGTCTGAGCCTTCGTTCTATGAGGAAACGTTAGATAAATAATTCTGATGTTTGTCTAGACTAAAATTATCTTATTACTGAATGCGGTTCAACGTTACGGTCGTTAAAAAAGTAAGTAGCAGCCCATTAACGTCCCACTGGTGGGCACAGGCCTCCTCACTCCAAGGAGCGAGGGTTTTTAGAGCATAGACCCACCACGCTGCTCCACTGCGGATTGGCAGGCATAGTACACAAGTGCACTCTCTATTCCTTCACTCTCATAGTCCGATGTGACGGGAATCCAACACGACCGGAGAGAGATCAGGCGCAGGACCGTCGGCTTATCGTGCTCTCCGAGGCACGGGGGTGGATCACATCACCAACTTCCCAACTTCGGGAAAATATTGAGAAAATCTTAATAGAAAACTCAATAATGATTTTTGAATTGGCCCGACCCAGGACTCGAACCCAGGCCCTCATGTCTGTAGTCAAACATGCAAGTCAGTAACGTCACAATTTTTATAGCTTTATGCAAGGTGTTAGGAGACAACTTCCGAAAACGAAGACATCTTTAATGATAGTACGGAAAAAAACGATTCTGATTAAAAAAAAATATTTTTAAAACTTTTTATTAGCATTACTTTACGCCTTATTAATGAAACAATATTTTCATAAAAAAAACACTACTCAACCAAAAATAACCAACAATTAAACACAATCCGCTGACGCTTGGGTCAACGAACGCACGCGTCTGCACCGGTGTGCGTGTTATACAAACAACAACATGGGCAAGCTGTGACCCGGGCGTTCAAGGGCGTGTGGCGCTGGTTTTTCGCACTGTCGCTCAATGGTGTGACCGCAGGCGTTCCTTGACCCAAGCGGCAGCCGATTGTAATTGTTGGTTCTTTTTTAGTAAAGTAATGTATTTTTTTAAACCATCTTTTCATTTAGCTGACATAACATAATGGGGGCAATAAACGTTTTTAAAATATGATTTCATTAAATCAGAATCGATTTTCTTTCCGTCCCATCATAATAGTTGTCATTAGTACTGTCATCTGTCTTCGTTTTCTGGAGGGTTTTGTTAACACCTTGTATATAATAAGGCATCCACATTCGTTGGAGAAAGAGTAGCTTTCTTCTGCGAGAGGGCAATCTCGCTGAAAGAGACCGAAAAGCAAGACAGGGAGAATGCAATAAGGGCGGCGTATGATTAGATTTTAAAATAACAAAGATATCTGTTAGTTACAAAATATCAGTTACTATTATTGTTATTTTGATTTTTTATTACTTTAAAATGATCTTCAATTCAACGATTTACTGTTATAAATAATATCAGGTAGTAGTATTGCCGTTTTGATTTTTTTATCTTTTTAAAATAATAAAAATATATGTAACGGTTATAAAGTATCAGTTATTGTTATTAAGATTTACTGTTATTTTAAAACGTACACTTATTCAACGAGTTACTGTTATAAATATCTGTATCAAATTATTGACCTTGACATCATTACATCAAACATCTGCGACCATCGCTATCTCGATAACAAACGAAATAGTCATTAATTAAGTTAATTGTTGCTTATTAGACAATAAAAAGTGAATATTTTACGCTCGCAACTAATAAATAAACATTTTTTAATCTGCTGTAGCAATAAGTCTAGATAATAATGTAAATATTTTGGAATAATTTTGTACGAACGTTTAGTGAACTGATGGGACTTCACAAAGTCGTATTTGCAAATAAATCAATATTTGCAAAACCATTATTTCCTTGTCAAATAAAAATCTATACGAAGGCCTTCAAATATAAAGAATTAAGTCTGTAATCCTAAGTTTTAATATAGTGTTTCAAAGATAAAATATGGGCGAAGAAAGCAATGCTGACTAAGATTTCAATTCACAGCGAAAGTTTGCAATAAATCTAAGAAAAATGATACGCCACTTTTACAATAAATGTCCTTACCTTAGGCAACATTCAGACGCAGGCCGAGACAAGTCTTTCGGTTTTAAAATGATTTGGATACTTTGATTGGATCTGAAACAGTTAATTTTATAATCCAATCTGGGATATCATTTACTCGTAAAATTGACACGAGGTCAGTGATTGATATTTCGTTTAAAGATATCCACACACAGAAGGAAAAATGCATGAGTTCCAAAACAAGAAATAAAAAGCAATGGATTATATCTCTTTTGGCGTGACAACGCTTCTAAACCGTGTTTAAAACCCCAAAGCGATAATTTTTAATGATAATAGAGTTCTTTCTGAAATGCTAGATGGGAAAGATCATCGAGGGAGAGAAAGAAAATGCAGTGGATGCTCCCTGTCATGACTGAAGGAGGCGAACTACAAGGCTGCATATGTTTGCAAAAATTACAGTCCAACAGTAAACACCGGATATTTCATTAACGGATGAAGAGGGTTTTGCTGCGTTTAACAGATTATTACAAGGTCTCCACCTTTATTGACTGCCACACTCCCAACTCTACTGCGGATGTATGAAAATGCATGTGCCAGCGATAAAAAATATAAGTTAGTTTAAGCAAATCATATACTTTCCCCTCCCCCCTCCAAATAAACAAAATTTCATTATATACATGCAATCTTTTTAGGAGAACTTAAGTTACATATATATGTTCAAAAGTATTACATACATAAAGAAGATAAAGAAATTGACTACTTTAATAAGGCATTGGAAACAAAACTTACTTCATTAATACATCGCCGTTGTCTTTAGAGCTAAAATATTTTCGACGTTTCTTCCATGGGCTAAAATATATAAATAAATCACTTTACTTGGAACGCACAGTGACGCAATCCAAAAAATGCTAATTTTACAGGACACTGTTGAGTTCACCAATAACATAAAGACAGAGACCACAGTAAATACTAATTTAAAAGATGATTTATTATTTGAAACATAAAGCGATGAGGGTATTTTTGAACTACATAGTAACGATGGAATCAGTAAAACACTAGAGGACCTCGTTGATGTAATAGTGCGAGTAGTTGCTTCACTACCAGAGGCTCTGGATTAGATTCCTAGCAGGAAAAATGTAGGGAATAACAATTTCTAATTTGGCTTCAGCCGTATCGTCGCAAAAGAAATGCGTTCCAGTACGATGCAGTATAGAAACTAATGGTAATTACCTAACTGTATGTAGTAAAAGTAATAGTAATTACCTTTTACCAGGTTAGTGCGCTTCCAAATTAAACTTACGACAACAATCAAGCAATACTTGTCAACAATAAAAAAGACAAGGCAAAAGATAGGCTCCTTTATCTTCCTTGACTTTCAACAAGCCTTTGACCATGTACAGCACGAAAATTTAGTTAACAAATTAAACATGAAAGGGTAAAAATGTTTTGGTTAATATTAGTAGGAATAATAATTTTAAATAAAGTTATCTGTGGTATGCAAGGACTACAATATAAAGCGAAAAAATATATTTAAATAATTTGTTTGTACCTTTTGTTTTTATTGTATTTCTTAGCTACTGGAAGATCGTATTGTTCACTGAAATGTTTAGTTAAAAGTTAGCTTTGCCCTACTTATATATCGATTAGATTGATTTGGATTTCGATTTTGCATTCGTTTCGCGAAGAATACGCTCACTTTGAACTGGGTTCTCCATATTTCCATGAGATTTGGCTATGTAGGCGAAAGACGATTACTTACTGAAAGATCTTCGAGGGGATTCACCCATTTGACTTGAAATTAGGCAAGAATATACCTATCTGGAGGTACAGTATTACCAAGAAGGAATATCCCCACCAAATGTTTTAGACCTTCAGAAATTTTTTCACTTTTATAACAAAAAAGCGCCAATTTATTAACTTATTTACTCATAAACTATGGGACAGATATTCTCGATAACTTCATTCTCGATTAAATTGTGATTATCATCTATTTATTATTGAGTTTTATTAAAATGTAAAGCAAATAATCTTTCTTTAATCTTACTAATTAGCTTTCTTATCCAAATCGGTTAAAGAAGTTTGCGTCAAAATAACTTGGTTCCTTTGATACATTTGACTTGACTGTAGATATTCGTTATATTTTTCATCAAGCCACGTAGCGAAGCCTTTTATATCCGCGTTTATATTACCGGATGAGTCTATCCTTCCGGTTTTATGTGGAACATGCTCCTGGGGGATATATTTTCATTAACTAAGATAATAGAACTAGGGCAATATATCTTACAATCAATGGGTATCATGAAATCAGAAGATATATTTAAATGTATGTAGTACAACAAAATTATTTTTCGGTACCTGCTTTTATTAGACTTGCAAATAATGGTTTTAATGAGGAGTCCAAAAAAGGAGAAGAAATACATGTATTGACGATTCACTTGCAGTTTGATAGAATTTGGACAACAAGAAAGAGAAGAAGAACCAAAAAGGTCTGAAAATATGCCCAAACGGTAAATGGTTATGCGATTTGAATAAAAAAAGAGGACATTCAATTAAATGCCCCAAATGTGTCTATTTTACGAATAAACTTTATCCAACAGCGCAAATAATATGCAATAATTGCAATGCTTTAAATTCAGCATTAGATCATAATTACTATTTATATAATTATAGCACTCTCATTTATAATGCCTTGCCATTTTTGATATAATTTTATATATAATTATTTAATTCGTTCATTTCCTAGTTAAGTTTTTCAGCTCGCTCAACTAAAACGATACTTAGACGACTTATTGACAAATTTAAATTTAGGGCAAATCCCATGGAAGGATAAATGTAATAGTTATTTAAGTAAATGGTTCACGTAACAAATTTTGTAAAAGTAGAGCAGAAATAAGCATTTGATTCATCAATAATCGAGGTAGGTTTTATGGGTATTGGAAATTTCAAGCGTACTATTATCCAACATTACAGTATAAAATTAATTCAATTTACCTGTGTGTACCATCGGAAGGCCTTTTTAAAGCAATTTGGCTTATCCTTTTCAATCTCTCTTCTTCTTTGGCTACAACGGAAGGGTTGCTAGAACAATTAGAGAATTAGAAAAACACAGTCCTTATAAAAGTAATATTAAATCTGCAGAACTTCAATGATGGTGAGGCACGAGTAGAAGAAGATGCTTACAACTTGAGAATAATACACTAAAGGATGTCCAAAGGTAGTGTACCATGGTGATTCCATTGCATTTGCCCAAACCCCACCATATTGCAAATTGCATTCGCAATCACTTGATGATGTTGAGGACATGGTTTAAACAGTTACTTTAGTATTCTTTATACGAATCAGTTTGCAAATTAAATTTTATCAAAATAAATTTCATATTTTATGACATGAACTGAAACAAAATGCATTCCCTTGTTTATATACTCTGGTATTTCTTTTTTTTCCATTAAATACTCTTTGTGTATCTATAATAGAAAGGAGGACTTTTCCTATTATTTACGATTATTTTTATTGGGCAACTTGACTGGTATCCCAATTGGAAATACGTGAAGCCCACGAAGGAAGTTCGCCAATTTGATTTAATGATTTATACAAGACACAGTAGATCTCGTGAAGAGCTTACTATAGAAATGATCCTATGAAGTAAGGTTCGTCCAATATCCCCCAGTGCCTGAAGACTAAAGTCTTCGAACAGTGCGTGTTGCCAGTGCTTACCTACGGATCGGAAACGTGGTCGCTGACTCTGGGCCTTCGAAAGCTCAGAGTCACTCAGCGTGCGATGGAGAGGGCTATGCTCGGAGTTTCTCTACGCGATCAAATCAGAAATGAGGAGATCCGTAGCAGAACCAAAGTCACCGACATAGCCCTACGAATCGCGAACCTGAAGTGGCAATGGGCGGGGCACATAGTCCGACGAACCGATGGACGTTGGGGCCGGAAGGTGCTGGAATGGCGACCCCGCACCGGACGACGCAGTGTAGGAAGACCCCCCACAAGGTGGACCGACGATATAAGGAGGGTCGCCGGTAGCCGCTGGAGCAGGGCGGCACAAGACCGGGCCTTGTGGACGTCATTACGTGAGACCTATGTCCAACAGTGGACGTCCATCGGTTCAAGCAACGACAACGACGACAAGACACAGGTTTACCAATCCGCAGTGGAGCAGCGTGATGGGTCTATGCTCTAAACCACGCTCCTTGGAGTGAGAGGGGCTGTACCCAATAGTGGGACGTTAATACTACTTATTTTACAGGACACAGTACCGAATACAATCATTTAACTTGGCACATTTTTGCTGGTAGTTGGTAATAGTCTTTTTGTTTTAATTAAAGGTTTTGGTGTATAAGACCACACAGCGACGCCTTCAATTTGGGTCATTTTCTATTTATGTACTATTAAGCTTAAACCATATTTTTAACCGACTTCAAAAAAAAGAGGAGGTTATGAATTCGCCTTTATTTTTTTTATATGTTACTTCATATCTTCCGACTGGATGGACCGATCTTGATGATTTTTTTTATATGAAAGTTGGTGCTCATCATAGTGTCCTATTTTTTTAAACCAGTTCTGATGATGGCATCCATGAGAAAACCGGATAAGTCTTAAATTTGCATTAAGCATGTGCGCGGCAAATGGACGAATAACTTAAGATCATGCTAACCGATTTCGATGATTCTTTTTTTTTAGAAAGGATATACTTCAAGAGTTGTTTTGTGATAGTTTGGTTAGGTTCTGATGATGGAATCCATGACAAAGTGACGGAACTCTTCAATTCTTAGGAGCTAGTTGAGTCGCCTACCGCAACTTCGGTATGCTCAAGTGCTAGTCGTAGTTAAATATGAAAATCAATGGAACTCCTCAACGGCTTACAGTAAGGGTGCGATTTATGGCAGAATATATAACTGTCTGTAATCAAGTGGCAATGACCTTACGTTTGTTGCTGCATTACAATATTTGAAAGGTGAATTATGTATGAAGCGGTGGTAGCAGAGTCTGGGGGTATCATATTAATATGCTCTAAAAAGTAAGCAATAATTGCGTATTCTTTTACAGTGTTCTTCGTATTCTTATATTGGGAGTCGGCGTCAGCCAAGGTAGATATTCCCCGCGTGTCCACTTGGCATCTCCCGCGTCTCTCCATCCTTCTTTCTTTTTAGAGCATATTAATATATTTGTAAGTTTCTTTTGAAGGCGGTTCTTTTTTGTTAATATTTCTATTTATCATTATGAATATTCCGTTGTATTTCCAATTTGAATAGTTTGTTGTCTTCGGTTTGTCTGCTTATGAGTTTAGTTTCATATCTATATCTTCAGTTAGAATAATCCATTTTATTTTATTTGTTATTGTAGCTGTTCGCGTTGTCATTCAAGTAGCACCGGATCCTAGTGGCGTGACTATCATTACGTGCGTAACTGTTGGTCTCATTTATGGTGGTCTCATGGTGATGCCCATATGGCCCAACTTTGCACCTCTTAGCTCCAGCTTCTATCTGTTGCTTCTTAAAATCTTCGGGTCCCATCATCCATCGGCTTACGGACTATGTGGCCCACCCATTGCCACTTCAACATTGCAGTTAGTAGGACTATATCGGTAGCTATGGCTCTTCTATGGGTCACCTCATTCTTAATTTCTCTAATTCTCTATTGTCAGACAATGCACTACATTTTCAGCAGAGTTTCTCAACAGTTGAGATGACGTCATACACAATCATTGTTGATAATTCAGTACTTGAAATTGTAGATGAGAAAATATAGCTCATCGAGAACTCTGCACTCGAAATTATTGACGAGTTTACATACCAACTCGATTGGGTAGCGTTCAGCAAGCTACGTATGATCTTTTCATCCAATATCCCTCAGTGCCAGAAGACCAAAGTCTTGAAACAATGCGTGTTGCCAATGATCACCTACGGATCGGAAACGTGGTCGCTGACTATGGGCCTCATTCGAAAGCTCAAAGTCACACAGCCTGCGATGGAGAGAGCTATGCTTGGAATTTTTTTTCTGATCAAATCATAAATGACAAGATCCGAAGAAGAACCAAAGTCAACGACCTAGTTTTAAGACGTATGAACCGGAAATAGCAATAGGCGGGATGAAGAGGGTTTCGCTGGGTTTTAGTGGGTAAAGCGAGGTCCCCTCCTTCGCCGAATCCCACACTCCTGACCTGTAGGTCGAGGTTCGTACCTAAATGCAAAAACAAAAGGCGGGGCACATAGTCCGATGAACCGATGGACGTTGGGGCCTGAAGGTGCTGGAATGGCGACCCCGCACCGGACGGCACAGTGTAGCTAGAGGGTCACCGGTAGCCGCTGGAGCCAGGAAGCGTAAGATCAGGCACAGTAGGCATCATTAGGTGAAATGTTTGTGCAGCAGTGGACGTCCCTTGGTTGAAGTGATAATGACGATGACATATACCTGGGGCATGTAGCCCAAGTAAGTAGAAGTTCAACTGCTGAATCCAACTCGTCTTGCCAGCGTTCAGAAACCTCCAGTCTAATACCCTTTAAAGCCTGAAGACCAGATCTTCAAACAGTTCGTGTTACCAGCGTAATATTTAAACGCGGTCGCTTACTTTGGATATCACTTACGGAAATATATACGGGGATTAGGTAAGTAGCAGCCAATTAACGTCCTACTGCTGGATACAGGCTTCCTCACTTATAGGACGGAGGGTTTTTAAAGCATAGACCCACGATGCTGCTCCATTACGAGTTCAAGCATTGTACACAAGCCTTACTCTCTATTCCTTCACTCTTGTGGTGGGATTTGACAAGACCAGAGACAGATCAGGCGCAGGACCGACGGCTTAACATGCTCTCCGTGGCACGGGGAAGGAGCCCACTGACAACTACCTAACTTCGGGTAAATATTAATAGTAAACTCAGTATCTCATATCTGTAGCCGGACCTGATAACCACTAAACCAATGAGGCAGTTAGATATGTGAATTAATGTAAGTTAACTTCGAACATTCTAAGCCGTGACACTTCCGGCTTACATAAATGATATTCTGTTATAGAAATGACAAATTATACCATATTGTGTAAGAGTTAACCGACTTTTTAAATATATATTGATCGAACACCTAATGTCCACAAAAGCATAACATAGTTACGATGGTCGTGATAAAAAAATAACTTTATTTGGAAACTGAAATCCTTTTACTAAACGAAAGCTTATTAATATTACCTTGATATTTTACTTTAACCAGAAAGTTTATCTTTAATATCATCTAATTTTTATAATAATTTGTAGCCTGTGGTGTCGTTTGCGTAGTTTTACCCGAGAACTGCCTCATTGGTCTAGTGGTTAGCATATTCGACTACAGACATGAGGTCCTGGGTTCGTGTCCCGGGTCGGGCCAATTCAAAAATGGATATTGAGTTTTCTATTAAGATTTTCTCAATATTTACCCGAAGTTGGGAAGTTGGCAGTGTGTTCCACCCCCGTGCCTCGGAGAGCACGTTAAGCCGTCGGTCCTGCTCCTAATCTCTTTCCGGTTGTGTCTGATTATCGTCACATCGGACTATGAGAGTGAAGGAATAGAGAGTGCACTTGTATACTATGCCTGCCAATCCGCAGTGGAACAGCGTGGTGGATCTATGCTCTAAAAACCCTCTCTCATATGAGTGAGGAGACCTGTGCCCAGCAGTGGGACGTAAATAGGCTGCTACTTACCTGGTTTCTTATTCAAATTCAAAAAATCTTCATTCAATACATTTACAGTACTTTTAAATCGTCAAATATAGGTTTTTTTCCCACATACTAATTGTAATATAACAATCTGAAGGTACGAGGGTTCTGTCCTGTCCTGAGAAGAGCCTACAACAAACTCAGTTAGGGTTTTTTTTGTTACCATCACCATTTATTATATTTAAATTAAGCAATTGAATTTTTTGGTTTTTCAATTTATTTTCTTTTAACAAAGACTTTGAATTTATTAAGCGACATCTCTAGATCGTCCTCTGGGAGTTTATTATTGAAACGTATACAGTTACCATTAAATGAGAGAACTTTACTATTAGCCTACTAGAATAAACACGGTGTTAGGAGAAGCTTCCGAAAACGGAAAAAAGTCAATCCTGATGAAAAAAGTCATATCAAAACGTTTCAACGTTTCAAAAAAAATCAAAAATACAACAACCTCCTTAGTCATCATCATTTTCTTGCCCTTATCCTACTAGGTGGGGTCGGAACAGCACGTTTCCTTTCGCCACCTCACTCCATCCGCTGTCATTTCTTCATTCACACCCCATACACACATGTCCTCTGTCACACAGTTCATCCACACTTTTTTTGGCCGCCGTCTCCCGGCCTTGCCGCTTACTGTCATATTTTGGGCCCTCTTGCATAAATGGCAATCCTCCCTTCTCATGATATGTTCATACCTGGATAGCCTTCCACTCGTTAACTTCTCTGTCACTGATGCTACTTTAATATACTCATTCCTAATATTATCTAATTTTGTCACTCCACACATCCATCTCAACATTCGCATCTCTGCTGCATGCAATTTCCTTTCAATCTCCCCTTTGATGACCCAGCACTCCGATCCATACAGGATGACAGCTCTTATGATCGTCTTATAAATTTTCCTCTTTACTTTGAGGGGCATTCTGGCATCGCAAATTGTTCCCGAGACCTGCCTCCACTTCATCCACCCTGCATTTATCCTGGTAGTAACATCTCGGTCAATGCCGCCGTCGTTTTGGAAGATAGAGCCGAGGTAGCGGAAATCGGAGCAGAATCGAAGGGTTACACCATCTAAGACAATCGAAGAAAACCTGGATGGATCCCCGTAGTCACAGAACAGATGTTCTGTTTAGGACCTGTTCTGTTTTGTTTTCTGCTGATCCTCAAACCGAGGCCATCCAGTTTTTCCTGCCATTTTTCCAGCCACCTCAGCTCCATCCTCTCCAACAAGCACAATGTCATCGGCAAACAGCATGCACCAGGGTACATTTTCTTGTATGTTTGATGTCAATGCATCCATTACAACAACCTCCTTAGTGCTTTTGACATTAAAAACTTTTTTAATGTAACCTCATGGCGTTTGACATAATTGACAGCGATTGACAAATACGTATATATACTCTACATGCATATGAGTGTGTGTATCAAATAAATGGTAGTGTGTGTAATGTGTTTTTCGTCATCACTGTATCGAAAGCACGTACTTTCGGTGCTATTTTTAGTGACAAAAGTGCCATATTGCTTTTCGATGAAATAAATGCGTAATTTCATCATCTAATTCGATTCACTTCTTCTTCTTCTTACGACTCATTAGAACTTATTGTCTTTAATTTTTTTTAATATTTAGTTGTGAAGATTCCATGCGCTTTTGATTAATTATCTAAACTTATTTCTGTTATAATATAGTTTGTGTTTGTCATAAATAAATGAATTAACAACTCGTTGGTCAGTTACGTAGTCGATTCAATATCTTCATTATTTCATATTATTTTAGAGTTTATTTTTTACATTTTTATCGAACTCTTGACCCGGGTCTATTGATAAATTGTATACCCACCACGGGACGAAATTACGCCATTGCCATTCGCGTTTTTATCAATATCACATGTTCAAGTGTGAAGCTTTGCTTCACGTATTAATATATAGATATGAAAAGGTTCATTTCAAAAGTAATGTCGTCTTGAATTAATTAATTAAATTATATTACCTATATTCAAATGTGAATTTGCAGTGTCATCACTGGACTCGGATTACGGAATTCAAGTAATAAATCAATAATTATTACAACGTGTTGCAGAATATCTATTAAATCGGATGTAGTAATGGAGCTGGATTAGTTGCGATGATGGCTTAAATGTCAATATGATACCAATACGCCACGTTCATGAAATATATAGAAATATTAAATAAGCCAAATATTGGTACAAATATAGTTAAATCTTGATACAAATAATTTCATTTCATACAATTTTATAAACCGACGCCATTACTGTACAGAGCAATGAGACGCTGTATTGTAACAAAACAGTAGAGCATATTATGTACATTAATAAATAAATAACATTTTTTATCAGTGTTTCATTATTAAACACGCAATTTAATTATTCATTTATTTGTATGCCAATAATCCCATTTCATACCATTTTATTAAACGATGCCATTACTGTACAGAGCAATGAGACGCTGTGGTGTATCAAATCAATAGAGCATATTATGTTGTTCGCAAATAGTTCCATGATATTAAAAATAAAATAAAAGACCTTTTATTTTCTACTCCCACACTTCTCTGCACGTTTTAACACAAACTACCAATGTGTATGTTATATGTGTTATACACAGTAATTATTATAGGAACACCACTCAGCTGTTGTTGGGGATGAACCCAACGTTGGTTTTCGGCGACCCGGGACCAACACAACGCAAAACATTAAAAGTATAGAAGAAATAAACAAATTAGAATTAAAATTTCGAAACGTCAGTGACAACTTGACCACCACTGTCCAATCTAATCACCATTCTCCGCAAGTGGTATAAAGTTAAAAAGAAACCACTTGCCACGATCTTCGCATATCTCTTTAGCTTCTTTCATTCTCATTAAACTTGTCATACTGGTCCGTCGGTTTAGAGCAATCTTGACCTGGCCCTTGTTTAAAATGTCCTGGATTTGATCCTGGAACGTTCGCCTTTGTCTTCTTCCACCTTTCCCATTCACTCTTGACTTATAAATCCTTTTTGCCTCCTTTTATTCATTCTCTCTACATGCCCAAACCATCTAAGAATACCTTTCTCAATTTTTGTCACTACATCTTCTTTTATACTACAACGTTCTCTTATCACACTATTTCTTACTTTGTCACTCAGTTTTAATCCACTCATGCTTCTCAACGCTCTCATCTCCACCGCATTTATTTTACTTTTGTGATTCTTCTGCCATATCCAACTTTCACTACCATACATAAGTGTTGGCACCAACACTCCAGCATGCACTGCCAGTCTAGCCCTTTGAGACACCATCTGGCTATTCATAAAAGCATGCAGAGCACCATTTACCATATTCCCTGCATTCACTCTCCTTTCGATATCACTGTCACATGTTCCATCTTTTGTAAATTTAGATCCCAAGTATACAAATTCTTTCACCTCTTCCACTTGTTCCCCATCTATCAAAATATTGCCATTCATCATAGATTCATCTCGTTCAAAAAGCATAACTTTCGTTTTGTTTACATTCACTTTCATTCCTTTCCCTTTCAAAGCTTCATTCATAATATTTAGCATCTCCTGAAGCTCGTTAGCGGATGACGCAAGTATTACTTGATCATCAGCGTAGAGTAAACATTTGATGACTAATTCATTCATTCTTAACCCATACATACATTCTTTTAAATCTGTCAAACATTTATCCATGAAAAGGTTGAACAGCCATGGTGACGCAACACATCCCTGTCGAACACCTCTTTCGACAGGAAACCACTCCGTGTACGCTCCGTTTATTCTGACACAGGCACTAGAACCCTCATAGAGAGACTTCAATGCTTG